>JAOVYV010000042.1:8774043-8785813 GCA_025674545.1 Hassar affinis | reverse complement strand
TGAACTCTGGTATGTCACCCATAATGTTGTGTGCATTGCAATATTTTGAGCAAAACTGTGCTCTTACCCTGCCAATTGAACCTTCACACTCTGCTCTTACTGGTCCAATGTGCAATTAATGAAGATTGGCCACCAGGCTGGTCCAATGTAGCCATAAAACCTCCCACACTAACATGACAGGTGTTTCAGTTTCATTGTCTAACCCCTGTATATAATGTGCTCTTTTAAAAAAGGAATTTCACCTTCTTTTGAGTAGAATTATTGTTTTTGAAAGTCATTTATTTTTGCTACTTAATGTTCCCAGTAGAACTGAGCTCAGACCACTGTAAAACATAACAAACACACACATTGAGCACTATTCATGAAAATGTAACGCCATAATAAATGCAGAAGTCTTTCATGAAAGGTGACTCTGATGGGCTTTTAAACCTGAAAATGCAAAGGAAGTTAGAGCAGTGTGTCTAATTCCTACTGAGCAGACTGACAGCCTCTGGCAACTTAATATAGCATGGAGGGATTTGGGCGGAAAAAAGCAAAACGATTTCAGCTTTGGATTTTTGGATGGTTTCATAAAGATTTCATTAGTGTCTCATGAACGTTTCTGTTCTCTCTGCATTATTCCACCCAACTTCAGTGGCACAGTTTCCAGTTCTGGCTCCTCTCTCATTTTCTGTGCCTAGGCCTAATCCTGTTCCACACTAATAAAGCCTGACAGGAAATGAATGGCAGTGTCACTATAATGACATTAGCAGAAACAGGATCTAGCCAGGTTTACTCCAACTGCTAATACAAAGCCACAAATGAGCTGCTAAACAATCATGTTAGACTCAGAGATTAAAACAGAATGGGAGTGAAATAGCTTCTTTTGCACATGGAGAAAACTGAAAATAAAAAAAAAAACCATAAGATTAAACTTGAGATATTAGGTAATTGAAGCTTAAATGCTCAGCATTGAGCATACTATATGCTTGCTGTAATGTGTAATGAGATTCGGAAGACAGAAAATGCACGTCAGCAATATGTTTATGTGTGTAAACCTGAGTGTATGGTTTTTAATAATTACATTACTGGTTTAAAGTGGTCTATATCCTTCACTAATTCAAAGGGAGAAATCTGTTAAATAGTCATATATGATAAATGGCAAACAATAAAGACATGTATGAGGACTTGACTCTTTCTATACAGTCCATTCTGCACTAAAGAATGGATTCTATGTGATTATCACATAGAGGACATGTAGTAAATTTCAGAAGGTTCTTGCACCAAATCGATCATGTAGCAGAATTAACTTCTAATCTAATTTCCTCCTTCATGTGGATGAATATAGCATGTTGTTTTTAGAAATCAGTCAAATACAAGAACTGGTCCCTTTCAGCAAAATAAAAATATAATTTTATATTATTATGACTGTACCATCTGATGTGATTTGAATGAGATCTATGTAGTTTTTTTTTTTACTGTAGTTCTACCTGGAGGAAATCATATATCCATGCCACTAGCAATTATAATACATTTACTACTACTTCCTTTTACAGTCAATTTTATAGGTCTCAGTCAAACCCATAGCTGGGAATTATATACATATAACATCATAAACCAGCATGATATGGCATATAGCCAATCTAACAGTTTACACTTAAAGCAGACACACTAATCACTCTTGCAAGACTCAACAGTCTACCTAAATGTGAAATAAATGACATGATGCATCTGACACCCACATATATTTATACTCTGTCTCTACCATTCTCTCTACCATCTGCATTGTGCTGGTATTTGCATAACTGAAACATTTATAGCCATTACAGTATCCTGTCCCACTAGCCATGTCTGTGACAGAATATTCGCCTTGTGCCCCATTGACTTTCCGTAACCGTTCCCTTGCTGCTACATGTATTCACAGATAGTGCAGCAGAACAGATGCATTGAATATGTTGCAGCCTGAGGTCACAGTGATATGAAGCAGCCAGTCTCTCCAGTCTGGGCTCCTCTGCACCAGCCAAGGGAACAGAGAGATCCCTTTGCCTGCATCTATTCATCCACCTTCACTTTACCATCACTAAGTCCTGGCAGTCCCTTTTTACCTTCCCCAAAGAGTGCCCCTGGCAGTGTGCACTACTATAGAGCCCCCCTGATGAGCTGTAGTCAGTGTGTCAGTCAAAGTTGGTACCAGGGTGATGCCCTCTTCAAGGACAAACTGCACTGATGTCTGCCAGTGTGCCATTTTCAAACAAAAATCACACAAGTAAACACAAACATACTAGAAATGTAGAAATATTTTAATAATAACAAAACTTTAAATTAAAAAGCTTGATAATGAGCTGCCTTTAGTCTTTTATTTGGTCAAAAAACACAATACAGTGATTTGCAAATCCTTTTCAACCCATATTCAACTGAATACACTACAAAGACAAGGTATCTATCTATCTATGTTAAAAAGGATAAGCTTTATTCTTTGTTGCAAATATTCACTCATTTTAAATTTTATGACTGCAACAGTCATAAAACAGTTGGAACAGGGGCATGTTTACCACTGTGTTATATCACCTTTCCTTTTAACAACACTCAATAAGCATTTGGGAGCTGAGGACACTAATTGTTGAAGCTTTGTAGGTGGAATTCTTTCCCATTCTTTCTTGATGTACAACTTCAGTTGCTCAACAGTCTGGGGTCTCCGTTGTCGTAGTTTGCGCTTCATAATGCGCCATACATTTTCAATGGGAGACAGGTCTGAATGCAGGCAGACCCGTCTAGTACACTATACTTTTACTACAAAACCACGCTGTTGTAACACAAGTAGAATGTGGCTTGGCATTGTCTTGCTGAAATAAGCAGGGACATCCCTGAAAAAAAATTTGTTGATTGGATGGCAGCATATGTTGCTTCAAAACATGTATGTACCTTTCAGCATTAATGATTCCTTCATAGATGTGCAAGTTACCCATGTCATGGGCACTAACACACATTCCGATACCATCCGAGAGGCTGGCTTTTGAACTTTGTGCTGATAACAATCTGGACAGTCCTTTTCCTCTTTGGCCCAGAGGACACGACGTCCATGATTTCCAAAAACAATTTGAAATGTGGACTTATCAGACCAAAGGACACTTTTCCACTTTGCGTCAGATGAGCTTGGGCCCAGAGAAGCCGGCTGTGTTTCTGGGTGTTGTTGATATATGGCTTTTGCTTTGCATGGTAGAGTTTTAACTTGCATTTGTTGATGGAGCGAACTGCGTTCACTGACAACGGTTTTCTGAAGTGTTCCTGAGCCCATGTGGTAATATCCCTTACAGATTGACAGCAGTGCTGTCTGAGGGATCGAAGGTCACAGGCATTCAATGCTGGTTTTCGGCCTTGCCGCTTACTTGCAGAGATTTCTCCAAATTCTATGAATCTTTTGATGATATTATGGACTGTAGATGATGAAATCCCTATAATCCTTGCAATTGCACATTGGGAAACATTGTTCTTAAACTGTTGGACTATTTGCTTTCACAGTTGTTTACAAAGTGGTAAACCTCGCTCCATCCTTGCTTGTGAAAGACTGAGCCTTTCAGGGATGCTCCCTTTATACCCAATCATGACACTCACCTGTTTTTAATTAAACTGTTCACCTGTGGAATGTTCCAGACAGGTGTTTTGATGGAACTTTATTTTATGGTAAGTGTAGTACATAAGTAGTAGTAGTCAACAAGTCTGCAATGATTAATTTGTGCAACTTGTGGTACATACATTGTATACTTGATTTGAAAGAGCAAAGCAAATTGTGTTAAAATAAGATTTGTTATGCAGTATTTGGTGCCATAATGCAATAATTATTCACAGTATAAGTCATATTTGCTGCATGGTTTAACATCAAAAAGATGTAAGTACATTGATAACATTGCTGTACGTAATGCTCAAAAGTGTACTACATTCACTACATTTGCTTATTTGGCTGATGCTTTCATCCAAAGAAGCTTACAAATGAGGCAGGATACAACTGAGTAGTTGAAGGTTAAGAGCCTTGCTGAAGGATGCAACCATGTAATGATTAAAAGGTCCACTACATTCATTACTTTTGTTCATTTAGCTAAAGCTTTTATCCAAAGCAATTTACAACTGAGGCAGGATACAACTGAGCAGTTGCAGTTGAAGAGTCTTGCTCAGTAGCTTGGCATCTTGGAAGTGCTAGGATTTGAACACATACACATATGTTCTGTAGGTGAAAACCTTAACCTTACAGATTTCATATGTACTGGATAATAATAATACCAACATTATTTAACATTTAATGATAATGCCATTCCAAAATATGGAAGTTACCATAAAATACTTCAAATTGTGTTTCACATTAGTTACCATATACTGGTATTTTCAAATTGTAAAGTATGCCCCATTCATTACATGTAAGAACTACATATTTGAGAATTGCAGCCACAAGTACTGTCACACATACATAGTAGTTTTGCATACATTGCCTATACACTGTGGTGAACAATAGAGTCATTTTCTATTCTATTCTATTCTATTAGTTTTAGTTTTCCTACTAAATACAATGTAATTATCATACTGTACAGTAAATACCATAATCTAATGTTTGGAAGATCAAGGAAGATCCAGTGTGTTGTAACAGTAACCATTCACTTAATACTGAATTATGTAGTCTATTTTAAAATTAGTCCATTTAGTCTGTAGTCGGTTTTTTGCATGCAGAAGTAACCATAATCATCTTCCCAGTGTCCAAAATATTGTACTGCACATTAAATGGTACATGGTCCTACAACTGAGAATTTGAATTTGGTACTTTTTTTAATCTGCTAAAGACAAGTAAGGAGATCCCTTATCCCTTGAGATTTCAGTAAAGCTCTGGCTATGTGAAACAAGTAATTGAACTAAATTGCCCTGAAATGAATTGAGGTGAATTGTTTGGAGAGAAGTTAGAAGACTGTGAAATCTGTGTATTCAGTCCTGTTATCAAATTAGCTGCACCCAGTGTCAGCATAGATGAACATATTTGACACTGTTCGAGTCATCATCTGTGAAAGTTTGTCTGTAAATCTCTGCAGACTAAGACAAATGAACATACCCTGTAATAAGAAGGAGATTGCTTCAAGACAGACACATCAGGGCTCCATTTAAAGAGCCAAGAGCTGATAGAGAAAGAAAGAGAGATGGGGGCCAGCAGGTGACAGCAGAAAGCAGTCTAAGTCTGTAGGGACCAGTGTGTACAAGCTAGCAATTAGATATGATGAAGTATTGGCTCTCCAAACTTCTCCAGCATGCCTTTTCCTCCAGTGTGTTCAATCCCTGAGTACTCAACATCACACTGTGAGCCTGCCTCATTAAGAAGCCCCAGGATGGGCCGGAGCTTATCACAGCCTAACACATGCAAAGCATCCTCTCTGTGTCTTTGGCTCACTGGCTTTCTCCAGATATCTCTTCTCTCTTCCTCCCATCTTTCTGTTTTATTACCAATTCTCTGTTCACTGCACTGACTAGTCTTGCTCAGTTTGTTTATCTCTCATGAGTTGATAAACCCAAATCACAAATGGCATAAGGAAAAGGTAGAAACTCTAAAACTACTTTTCCCTACTTTTAAGCTTTCTAAGTTTTCTTAAAATATTGTATGCAACTCGTTAATGTTTTTTAAGTGCCAGATGGCTAGATGCTTATTTTACTTTTACTGTCACCCTACATCCTTATTCAAGCAGATGCATCACTTTAACACTGACCTATTATTCAGTTATTCATATTAAACCTTTCAACTTCCTGGACTTGCTGGTGGGTCAAAGCCCACACTCCTTCTTCTTGTAATTACATGCCTTTCTGATTAGTTTCACTGCACTTACTGAATAATTCATAGTAGAACAATGTATAGGGATTGCATTCATGCAAGTGAATAATTCATTGTAGGTACTGAATAATAGCCTATTCCTTAAAATGAATAACAGAATACTAAACTGGGGTTTTACTGGCTTAAAACTCCCAGGATGCTTTTAACTACATATCTTTCTTATTAGTCATAGCAGTTACTGAATAATTCATAGTAGTTACTGAACAATATTCTTTAACATAAATAACTGATTTATAAGCCATGGGTTTAAAGCATATTATTAAAGCATATTATTCAGAGACTACCCTGCATTGTTTACTGTGAAACTAATAAAAATCCAATGGATTGTGGAGTTTACAGGGTTAGGATTAAATTTATATAATTATCCATGGGCAAATCAACAGCTAACAAGACTAGTGATCGTTCATGAAGGCCCAGTTAAATGCAATAACTTTCTTAATTATTAAGTGAAATGCAGGAATTCAGAGTGGGGCTTTCCAATGCTCGTAACCTGTTTTCAAGTAAAGTATAATATAATCACGCAGTAGGGCCATAAGGAAAACTCTAAACCAATACACATTTCAAGACAGTTAAATTGCCTCTTTAAATCATATTTCTATAACACTTCCTACATGCGCTTAAATAGGTTAAGAACATTTTATTTGGCATAGTCCATTCATCCTGTAAAACATTATAACCATTTCCTGCTTTGTATGAAGCATATCAAATGTAGTAGAGGGCAGTGGACTCGTAGACAATAGCATGGGGTTATTACATAAGGCCATTTCAGAGAATAATTGTCCAACCTCTTCCTCAATATCATCATAAAGGAGACATATCTCATAGAAGTTATAGAGGAGAAATGTTTGTCTTGTCACATTTTAATGAAAGGAAAAGTTTAATGAGAGATTACTAAACTCTATCTAGAAAGCTAGAAGTTGGGTGTGCAAGACTAGTCCAGTGGTGGTCAGGATCAACATGGAAAGGGCTAAAACAAAGGCTGAGCTAACTTGCTTAAGAAAAATGGGTAAAGTTACAACTTACAGCATGTAAAAAAATTCTCATTCATTCCATCTTTTCATGTGACACTAAGCACTCCGGCCCCCAGGCCATCCACAGAATTCACTCTTAGGTTGTCTTAAAATTTTTCACAAATATAAGGTGTTTGATGTGCTCTCCTAAATACTTATGAGACTAAGATGATCTCCCACTTGACACTTTTCCACTTATTCATGTTATATTGAAATGGAAGATAGCTGGCTGGACCCAAAACGTTACAATTCTTGCTGATATGGGAGGATATGAGGGGTGAGAAGGAGCAGACAGTGTATACTTGGGACAAGAAAAGTTTTGATGAAATGTTTAGAGCTGTAGAAGGACCCTGAGAGAGAGTTCAGCTCAGATGTGATATCACCTTTAACACCACATCCCAAATCACTATAGAAAGAATGGGCTTTAACCTTCACCTCAGTGAAAAAGTGCCTAAATATATAAACAGACACCCAGAATAATCTCTGCCTGCAATCTTAGCTGGTTGAACTGAGGACACTTAGGCTCCAATACAACAATGTCAACATTCTTAAGACATCACTCGAGCACTTTTAAAGTGCTTTAGGTTATCACGCAGGCTTTACCCTAGATGCTTGTCTCTCATTTTCAATTGTTCCTCTTTATTTGCCTGACTGTCTTCTTCTCCCTATTGGCTGTCGATTACAGATGAAGTAGATAACTTCTATGCCCAGAGCAACTTGACAGACTCTGCCAAGAATCCCCAATTATCCGATTCATCAGCATTCCATCAACTTTCTATTTGCCTGTCTTTTGGAGTTCAATCACTGAAGCAGAAACAGCTTTTGCTTGCCCTCCTTTTCGACCCTGAATGCACATCGTGCAGGAATTAATTTTTCTCACTCTGTTTTAAGCACGAGTCATTTAACAGGAGTAAACTGCATGTAAAGAAAATTAAAAGGAATAAAAAAGATACAGCCAGATAAAAGCCAACAGACAATGAATATGAACATGAACATGTGTCATTTTATTTAAACTGCAAAATGTCTCCAGCCTGATGTCACTTTGCAATTGAAGTAGGACCTAGTAGAGAGAAAAGTGTGAGCCCATAGTAGGGAATTAGTCAGTGGCAGCTGGTCAGTAGGGTGTCACCCCCTTTCAGGTTATCCAGAGAGAAAAAGCTGCTTAAATGTTTTAAAAAACAAAAATAATTCAAAATAATTCTGAAATAAAAGATACTTATTTACTCAGAAATAAATAATAATAATAATAATAATAATAATAATACCTTAAAAACCTAATAAATTGTATTTTTATTTGGTTTATTTCTGTGTGAATACCTATGCTTCCTGTGTGTAGATCCCAGGCCAATTGACAGCCAATTCAGAGCCTTAAACTTTTAGGAAGTAGGTGAACTGAGAATGTTCTCTTTTCGTACAGATTCCTTGTTCAAGAGTCCCTCCTACACCCACCTTTGTCAGTAGTGTATCAGTATTGTTTTTATTTTTTTCACTCTTCATGTGATTGGATGATTCTTGGCAAATCATTAGTCAGCTTGCTAGGAGATGAACTGCCAAGTTTCAGGTTGGTGCAGCATTTCTTCTAAATTAAAGAAAAATCAGTTTTATCTTTCCAAAAACCCTTTGACAACAGATTCAACTGAAGGAAAAAGGATAGAAGAAGTTGGACCAGATTAACCCAGTTTATAAATTCAGCAGCAGGCAAGGTTGAGCTTATATGTACAGTTTCTTTTGTTTATTAGAAGAGGCCATTAAAAAGTCTTAAGAGACATTAAATTGATTTAGCAAAATTAAGGTTTTGGGCATTTAAAAAGTCTTAAATTTGATGGACTACACTGGCATTAAGTATTTTCCTTTGGGTTTTCAATATATACATTCCAATTGGTAATGTGATTGGTTGTTTTACATTTAATTCAGTTCTTTAAATGTTATTATTATTTTTAATACTTCATTTATTGTTAGTGTTTTTAAATAGGTTAAAAATTGCTTTGTGTGGGTTTGGTGGTATTCACAGTACATATAGCAATTGTATAAATTTGACTTTAATACACTGCTCAAAAAAATAAAGGGAACACAAAAATAATCTCAATGAATAAAATATTCCAGATGAAAATCTTTATTTATTACATAATGGAATGCATTGAGAACAAAATAACATAAAATGATCAATATATATCAAAATTATTATCCCATGGAGGTCTGGATTTGGAATCAAAGTGGAAAATCAAATGAGAGGCTGATCCAACTTCAGTGGAAATTCCTCAAGACAAGTTAAAATGAGGCTCAGTAGCGTGTGTGGTCTCCACGTGCCTGCATGACCTCCCTACAATGCCTGGGCATGCTCCTGATGAGGTGACAGATGTTCTCCTGAGGAATCTCCTCCCAGACCTGGATTAAAGTGTCAGTCAACTTCTGGACAGTCTGTGGTGCAACATGATGTTCTCGATTGGATTCAGGTCAGGGGAATGGGCAGGCCAGACCATAGCATCAATGCCTTCATCATGCAGGAACTGCTGACACAGTTCAGCCACATGAGGCCTAGCATTGTCATGCATCAGAAGGTTCCAGGGCCCACTGCACCAGCATATGGTCTCACAATGGGTCTGAGGATCTCATCCCATTACCTAATGGCAGGCAAGGTACCTCTGGCTAGCACATGGAGGACTGCGCAGCCCTCCAAAGACATGCCTCCCCACACCATTACTGACCCACTGCCAAACCAGTCATGCTGGAGGATGTTGCAGGCAGCAGACGTTCTCCATGGCGTCTCCGGACTCTGTCACATCTGTCACATGTGCTCAGTGTGAAGAGCACAGAGCGCCAATGGCGAATCTGCCAATCTTGGTGTTCCCTTGTAAATGCCAATTGCCCTGCACGGTGTTGGGCTGTGAGCACAAGCCCCACTTGTGGATGTCAGGCCCTCATACCACCCTCATGGAACATGAATGGAAACATGGATATAAGTGGCCTGTTGGATGGTCATTTTGCACGGCTCTTGCACTGTTCCACCTGTTCCTCCTTGCACAAAGGAGGAGGTAGCGGTCCTGCTGCTGGGTTGTTGCTCACCTACAGCCCCCTCCATGTCTCCTGGTGTACTGGCCTGTCTCCTGGTATCTGCTCCATGTTCTGGACACTGTGCTAACAGACACAACAAACCTTCTTGCCACAACTCACATTGATGTGCCATTCTGGATGAGCTGCACTACCTGAGCAACTTCTGTGGGTTGTAGACACTGTCTCATGCTACCTTTATGGTGAGAGAACTGACAAAATGCAAACGTGACCAAAACATCAGACAGAAAGGATGAGAACTGAGAAAAGGTCTGTGGTCACCACCTGCAGAACCACTCCTTTAAAGGGGCTGTCTTGTTAATTGCACCTCAGTTCTACCTGTTGTCTGTTCCATTAGCACAACAGCAGATGAAATTGATTCACAATCAGTGTTGCTTCCTAACTGGACAGCTTGATTTCACATAAGTGTGGTTGACTTGGAGTTACATTGTGTTGTTTAAGTGTTCCCTTTATTTTTTTGAGCAGTGTATGTTATCACAGTCTTATCACAAGCATGTGCTGGCCACAGCCTTTAGCAATAAAGATAAACCAGAAGCCATTGTGACCATTAGTTCTGGTTCCTCAGAGGAACTAAATTTACTAAATGTACTAAATTTGATGGCAATATGTCAAGAACTTTCTAAGATATGGTCTTATGGCCTGTTAACAACTTTGTGTTCAAATTGTTCACACGTAATGGACAAACTTTGTTGAATATCAAAAAGTATTTTATTTCAGAATGGTATGATAATGCAATGGTTTTTATTTCATTAAGTGTAGACAATGTTTCTATGTAAGGAAGCAAACAAAGGTTTTGTGAAAATTCAAAATGTCCTACCTGCTGTTTTGCAAATCTTAAAAGAACCTGCCAGAAACTTATCAGAAAGAAAAATCATAATTTGATGAACCAGGTTAAATATTATGCATAGTTTTACTCAATTTCTAAATAATAATAACTTATAGCTGTGAAGTTAGACAAAAATACTAGCAATACTTTAGAACATGATACTTTACTCACATGCAATATTTGGTCTCAATAGTTGCTGAGATACAGTATGCCCTCACTTATTTGGTACCATCACTGCCAAATTCATTAGCACTCTATGATCGAACAGCTTATATTGCTGAATTAAAGCTGCCACTTTGTTGGCAATTAAAGGTTGTTTTTTTTTATTCCCAGAGGATTGGGATGCTTTTGGATGCAGATAATTCAAAAGTTGGCCAAAAGATTATCGACACCTAAGTATCATGCCCTGTATGCATTGTTAACATCCCATTCCAGATTTATCCCCCCTTGCTGTTACAATAATGTCCACTCTTATCAGAAGGCTTTCTATTAAGGTTTTGGAATGTGACTGTGGGGATCTGTGATCATTCAGCCATTACTACATTGCTGAGGTCAGACTGATGTTGGACCTAAAGGCCTGGGGTCCAGACTGTGTTGCGGTCAGGGGGTCATCTCTGTGCATGTCACTCAAGTTCTTCTACTGCAATCTTGGCAATCCATGTCTTTATGCACTTCACTTCAAATTGTAAAGCTATAGAATGCTCCTTTACAGCAAGACCTTCTATATTGTGAGTTTTCAACTTTGTGAAAAAGGTTTTCGGAAGGCCCACATGTGAGTTTAATAGTCAGGTGTTGACAAACTTTTGGGTATATAGTGTTCATTTTTCTACAATTCATTCTCTTAAATATATGACAAAATAAGTAATAATATGAGACCATGTTAGGACCTTTAGTGAAAAATAGTGAACAAACTATTGCTATATACTGTATATTGTCATCCTTCAACTGCTAGTATCTACAGGGGTTAGACAATGAAACTGAAACACCTGTCATTTTAGACCACAATAATTTATTAGTATGGTGTAGGGC
>JAOVYV010000042.1:8761809-8773943 GCA_025674545.1 Hassar affinis | reverse complement strand
GATACCGTGGCTCTTGATACATCACAAAGACTTGCTGTCTTGGTCACAGATGCGCCAGCAAGATGTGCACCAACAATATTTTGCAATATTTTGATACTTACCCTGCTAATCGAACCTTCACACTCTGCTCTTACTGGTGTAATGTGCAATTAATGAAGATTGGCCACCAGGCTGGTCCAAACCTCTCACACTAAAATGAGAGGTGTTTCGGTTTCATTGTCTAACCCCTGTACATATCTCACATGTAAAACTATTACTAACTAGAGGGGGACTCGGAGACACAAACCTTCACCACAGCCCAAATTCCACTCTTTTATGACATTAAAATCTGCAGCTGCAACCACCTGAATATATTTCTAAATGTATTAAAACAAAGGGTTATCAAACTGAACTGTGAAATGGCAGGCATCATTCCAGTACAAACAGACACAAAGTAAACACAAGGTATAGTAACAATATCTCTCTCTCCATAAGGCATACAAAAATAGGTGTACTGGCAGCACAGCATTCACTGTAATGATGACAGTTCATTTTAGCCCCCATAACGCTTATGAAAGTGGAAACTAATACATGGATTCACCCTGTGACTTAGCTCTGCTCCGAAATGTATTGGCTTCTTCCTTGGTCCACACTACACCCTTCCACCAAGTTTCATAAAAATCATTCCTGTATTTTTTCTGTAATCCTGCTAAAAATCAGACAGACAATCAAACAAACTGCACCAAAAAACATAACCTCCTTGGTGGCGGTAATGATGATAGAAGAATAGTTGAACATATTGCACTATAAGGTCACAGTTGGTCAAAAAAAAATATTGAGGATGCTACATTTACTGTCACTTCCAGATGAAGGATTTCGGGCAGAGCTTAGTCCCCTTTTGCTGTCTTTAAAAAAACATAGTGAAAAAACAGACAAGCGAGAGAAAAATGATAGAATGTAAAGAAGAGCAATGCTTTATATAGATCAAGATGTGAATGTGTGTCTCAAAAATTGCACTACTGAGAACAGTCCATTTTAAAGAACACCACATTTAAAAAAAGAGCTCTAAATCATGAAATGTTGTTCATTATAGTAAAACCAAATTGCCATTGTCAGCTGTTTTAATGGTTTCCATACCTTTTTTTTGTTGTGGTTCTATGCACTTTATGGGAGACAGGTGTGAATTATTTGAATGTCTCTGACCATCCAGATCTGAGTGTGGAGCAAAGGTTCACCTTCTAACAGGACAATCATCTCAAACCCACAGCCAACACAGTGTAGGAGTAGATTTGAGACAAGTCTCTGAATTACCCATCAAGGACCAATACTCCAACCTGCTTAAACAACTCTGGAGAGACCTGAATATAGTGGTTCAGGAATGCTCCCCATACAAGCTGACAGAGAATTATAGGTTATTCAGAAAGAAATGGGGAAAAGAATCCCAAACAATTGCCACACACAATTGCCAAAAAACTTGAAGCATCGAACTAAAGAAGACTAATAAAAAGCTGCAGCTGCTGCCAATGTGCCTCAACAGAGTGCTAAGTGAAAGAAGAATACTTATGTAAATTTATACTTAAATAGCTCTTTTTTCTTAATACATTTACAAAAGGCTGTAAATAATGTATCCTTTTATTATTATTATTATGTCTGCAGATTAATGAGGACAATTCAATTTATTTCATAGTGAGCTTGTAATGTAACAAAATGAGAAAAAATCCAAGCTGTCTCTATTATATCTGAATGCAACCTAGAACCATAATAACTGAATGTTCATACTAGCAAGTGGCAAGCTGCTCAAGCCAATAGTAGTCTGTCTCTTGTGGGCATGTAGCAACTTGTTACTTGTGGGCATGCATTGTCTAGCATTCTGATGAGAAATGGTAGTAGCTTTTTATACTGTAGTGTCTAAAGCTAAATAGTTACTCAGTTTACCAGAGTGAAAATTAGTGGTGTAATTTAATATTACATTCTAGGCCTCATACTTGCTTCATTGACAGAAGCAACTGTTCTAGTTCCTTCCACGCTTAACTTTTCTTCATACTGTCTCTGTGTTATATGTGTTACTTCCATTTTTCATGTATTTCCACCAAATACATGAAGTATTGTACTATATGCTATTACAGATCTGTTTGCTGTTGTAAGGTTGGGAAAACTCTAGAACCTACAGCACAGGTTTGGGTCTAGAACAATTTTCACCCACATTTAGGCACTTGCATGCAAGTGTTTTTCACCCCACCATGCTGTCCTCTAGGATATGACAGTGTCTGAGTCAGCAGGGCTGAGATGAAGAAGATCTTTTAATCTCAGCGCTGTAGACTGACACCGGCTCCCTTCAGAGTGCCTGACAAATCAAAAGACAGAATTAATCATGTTCAGCTCACTTTCAGCTGTCATATGAAGTTTCAGAAATATAGAGAGGCAGATAGACAGTTGTTTGTGATTACAGTTGTTTTACAGAAAAAAATATTAAGAAGAATCTTCTTTTAAATTTTAAAATCTTTTTGTATAAAGTCAAAGTCTGCTTCAGTCATATCTATTGCTTCAGCTCATGCTAGTGCTCGCTGATTTTCAGAAGGCGACATTTCATATATCATCCATCTCTCAGACTTGTAATCCTTCTGTGTGCCTGTCTTTATAGCCATGTTGTTTTATTAGATGGCCTTGGGGTCATGAGGAATTTCTCTTGTGCGCACACACGCACGCGCACACACACACACACACACACACACACGTATTTCCTTAAAGTAATTGGAAACGAGGGAGAAATCTGGAAGATAACTATTGTGTAAAATTGTTCACTCCACTGTGAACACACACACACACACTTCAGCAGTGGCACTCTTGTTAATGCAGAAATAAGACAGCGGGTGTCTGCATGTTTGAAAGTCATGCATCTTGGCCAGAAACTTCACTCTGCCCTTCACAGCTCACCAGGCAGGCACTTATTTGCAATGGAAAGGGAACATGAAAAAATGTTGTCAGGGGTAACACCAATATTACTGTATGATACACAGAACGTACACACACACACTCTCTCTCAGAATCTGCATTACCTGGGATGTAAATTGTATTTACAGTGAACCCATCAAACAGCATGGATTATATCCATCTCAAGCTCCCAAACCCAAAGCCACTGGGGCAAGTGAATTTCCAACTGTCCAAGAAAATTAGCATTTTCCCTGGTGTACAGAAGAAAATGGAGAGAGAGAGAGAGAGAGAGAGAGAGAGAGAGAGAGAGAGAGAGAAAAGTAAGGAATAAAAATGTCAGCTCAAAGCCTTTTGGATTTCTCCTGACAGGAAGCTTCAGTATCACTCCAAGGTTCTTTTCGAAGTTCAGTGTTGTAGAAGGTTATGGATGCCATAAAATCAATTCCCCTAGATAAAAGCCAGCAAAATGTATTTCAGCTATGATCAAAGTGCTTTGTTTTGTTTTTTTTTTCTTCTGCTCTGCTGCCTCTGCTATCATTCTTTTTTTTTCGTAGCTCTACATGGGGCCAGGAAGTATGGGAGGCATGTCACAGTTTATGGTCATCTGCCTGGCCGCCTGTTATTTATGAGTGAAGAAGCCTAAGGCATTTTGGGATACATAAACTCTCGGCTTGCAGAAAGAGATTGCTGTGAGTAGTCATTATGAATGCATTGTATATACCAAATGCAGGCAAACGCACAATGACTAAAGACACAAAATTATAAGCAAATTAAATATTTAAATAAATTAACCAAAGCATAGTGTTTGTTTTCTTACATTGCTTACACTCAAAGGCAAATTTTCCAACTTTCAAAGCAAGGAACCTTCACTTGGCAACTATGTAACAGTCTATACCACTACTATACCACTAGTGCTTTAAACATGCTGTTTTATCCTGTGGGGTTGCACACCTTGGATCTTATCTAAAAACTTACTAATTGCTGCTAACTGGTTCTTGCTTCATTAATTTGCTGAATTTAGAATGATTCAGACCAGTAGGGGCTCCCAGTCTAATATGTGTCATGGCTATGTGCATGCTCTCAAAATGCATGGTTATTAGGCAGAAATAATGACATTTGTGGGCTCCATATCTATTATTCCCTGAAATATAAGGTTTAAAAATAACATAGTTATGATAGGGAATTATGATAGGATCAGCGCATATTTCCCACCTGAGACAGTTCAACCTCAGGCTGCAAGGACATCTTAGTTCCATTCTTCATCTGACTGTGAGTGTGTCCCATTACAGTGCTGCTTTGAGTTGATAAGCTAATGTGTACACTGTGTGTGTGTGTGTGTGTGTGTTATGGTTTATGGCTTGGGTAGCCTTTATTTTGCATTTCTGTAGTACATGCAAAATAAATCATGGAATATGTGCTTAAATTACAAAGCTCTCTTTAAATGATTCAATAATATACTATACCGATTTTTGAAAGCTCACAGGTGACTTACTATTATCTCAATTTACAAAACCCAAGCATAAACCCCAAAAGTGTTCTGACTGTGCAATCATACAGAATATCTGTCTTTTTTTCTAACTCAGGTGAATAATGAACAGACTGGGAGTCCAGCAAGACTGGCCTTTAGCCTAGACCTGACTGTGGGCATTGTGAGTGTTTTTGAGGAAGCACTGCCAGTCAACACTTCAATGGTCAATGGTCATAATTAAGCACAGTCAGGAGCTCTGATGTCATTATCTTTCTTCTTTAAGAAAGAATGAACAAACCAGCCATTAACACAAATGAATTACAAAATAATTAAATGCAAAAAATATATACTGTTTTTCCCTTTTCTTGGGGTCAGAAAGAACATAATTGCACCTGCAAAGTGTGTCTAAAATAAATGCAAGGATAAGAAAGGCTGGAGACCAAAGAAAGGCTGGAAAGAAGTGTGTGTGGGTGTGTAGCTAAGGGTAGATGGGGAAATGGGAAAAAAAGCCTTTAAAATGCAATTGTGCAACCATTTAGCAGTGACAAAAGAAGAAAAGGGAAAGTCAGAGGCAAAAAAGCCAGGTAAGTAGGATATGAAAGGTGGTTTGTACCTCTTATGTGTAATTACACAAAGGAAGTAATTGCACATAAAAGGTACTGTATGAGCCATATTTCATATGGTATAAACCAGAGAAGAAGGAGACAGAGTAACATTTTGCCAATGTGTAATCATATGCTTTCACTGTGTTTAGAGACGACATTGTATGTCAAAAAGAAAACGGAACACTGCTATTCTAAGCAAGGTTTAGCATGCTTCATGTTCTTTTGCATTATTATTATGCTCATATTTGTAAATTGCCATTACAAAGTATTCAACAGCTAAACATTGCTTCAGTACAATATTATACACTTTGCATTAGGTGAAATTATTACGCGCTCTCAGTTGATCCAACAGTTCATTCCTCTGCCTTAAAAAAATATCCATTAAGACAAGAAGTCAAACCACAGCAAATGAACCTCAACAAATCAACACAAGCATTAACTAATCCTACTAACTTGCAGCTCCCTGTTCTCTGATAATTGGATTCAGTCAGAGAGATGGAGGTCACAATGTGGACTGTAGAAACAGGCCCTTTGGCCCTTTCTGACTGGGTGACTGGTATGACCCTTCAGAACAAGCAGCTGAATCAAAATAAATGCAAGCACCGGTTAGCTTTAGTGTTTGTTCCTAGTCACAAATGTCTGCTTTTAAATATAGAGAGGTATTGAACTGGTGTTAGAAATAATAGAGGATTTGTTGATGTAAGTGTTATTTTAGGTAATAACAGGATATATACAGGGCAGTTCAGTGTCACAGTTGTATTGTTCTCAGCTCACAGCTCCAAGGTCCTCAGTTTGAGCCTGAGGTGTGCAGAGTTTTGCATGTTCTCCCTATATTCAAGTCAGATTCCTCTGGTCCTTGCTAGCTTCCTCCAACCTCCCAAAATGCTGGTAAGTTGATAGGTTACATTAAATTGCACCTGTGTGTGTGTGAGAGAGAGAGAGAGAGAGAGAGAAAGAGAGAGAGAGAGAGAGAGAGAGAGAGAGAGAGAGATGGTAATCAGCAATCCAGGATATATTCTTGGCTCCTGCTGAGTGTTCTTGAGACTCGGGATCCACTGCAACACTGAACATGGTTACTGAGAATGAATAAATGGATAAATGGGTGGATGGATGGATGGATAGATGAATTGTTGAATGAATGAACAGAGCATACATTATATCAGAAATACACTATATGAGCAAACATATCTGGACACCTGACCATCACGCCCATGTACCGGTCTTCACCTAATTATTGCCAGTTGGAAGCACACAATCTAAGCCTACATGATTAAGAGTTCATTTTACTGAAACTAAGGGTCCCAAACATGTTCCAGCATGACAATGCCCCTGTGTATTAAGTGAGGTTCATAAAGACATGGTTTGCCAACACTGATGAATAAGAAGTCCAGTGGCCTGGGCCCTGACCTTAACGCCTCTGAAGACCTTTGGGATGAATTGGAATACAGTCTGCCTCCTCTCTCAATATGAGTGCCTAATGATCTTAATGGATGAAGGAGTACAACTCCGCAGAGCCATGTTCAAGTATCCAGGGGGAACCAACTCCATGTCAATGCTCATGATTCTGAAGGTCAGGTGTTCACATTCTTTTAGCCATATAGTGTTCAGTATATCCAGACATGACTGAATAAATAAAGAACATAGAAAAAGAAAGAACTTTGGGATATATAATAAATGCCCATGAATTTAAACACTGATTAACGAATCAGTGAATGAACCTTATGATATACAGGGGTTGGACAATGAAACTGAAACATTCATGTAATTTTAGTGTGGGAGGTTTCATGGCTAAATTGGATTGGATCTTTATTAATTGCACATTGCACATTTCAAACATAAAACCACGGCTGCCCAAATCACGGCAGAATTAAATGTGCACCTCAACTCTCCTGTTTCCACCAGAACTGTCCGTCGGGAGCTCCACAGGGTCAATATACACGGCCGGGCTGCTATAGCCAAACCTTTGGTCACTCGTCACTCGTGCCAATGCCAAACGTGGATTTCAATGGTGCAAGGAGTGCAAATCTTGTTTCAGTTTCATTGTCCAACCCCTGTATGTTGTCATTCCTGACATTGAAACTTCCTCAGCTAAAATTTTATCTAGATTTACTATAAAACTAAAACCAATTCTGGTTATTCTAACAAGGTTTGAAGATCCATGCTGCTGAATGTGTACAGTAGATAGCCCTTGTTTTAAAGCTTTATATGTTGAATATACTGTATGTGCAAAGTGTCCATTGTGTGTGGAAATGCAACGGTAACGCAATGGTAATGCAATCTGTAAAGTGACTCAAGGAATGACTGTTTGTGGCAAATTAATGTGCAGCATGACAGAAAAGAAGAGTTCATGTGTGTGTGTGTAAAAAGCATGAACTGCCCTTGAAACTTTGCATCTCCACTGTCTTCTTTCCATGCTTTGACTCAGTTGTTAATGTCAGACACCAGCACATCAAAATGTCTCTCAGCAGGAGGGGGACGTAATGTTCCACCTTCATTTCAACCCTTTCAGCCCCTCACACACTTGCTGTCAGGACGATTGCTCCTGCCCCAGCCCTCCAGAGAGCGTACAACTGCCCTCGCATGCATTTACACACTGCCTCCTGCCACGCTAACGCAATTAGCATATGGTCCCAGCGCCTAGTCAGCGGAAGCCAAAGCCTCACCCTCAAAGTCAATTAATCATAACACATCACTGAAGCCTGACTGAGACTGCAGCCGAGACACAACCACTGAGAAAAGCAATGATGGGAATTTTCACTTGTATGTAGTCTAGTACATAAGTGAAAATGTCATACTCACTTTGCTAACCAAAGAATATTAGTTTCTTAAATTGTTTTGGGAAAGTTTAGCCATCAGTAAAATGGATAAATTTTCTATAACAGCAGTAATGCAGGCTGTAAGGTAAATCACAGGTATATTGGTGCACTTGCTGTATTAGATTAGAGTTTAAATAGTAGCAGCAATGTTACTATTGTATGTATGTGAATGCCCCACATAATTGTGAAATGCATGCTCAGTTGCATTATGGTCTGATGATTGAATTGGCCAATCTGAAACCTTTCCCTTTTTGTCCCTGATGAAGTCCTTTGTGGTTTTGGTGGTGTGTTCCGGGTCATTATTTTTTTTGCATTATGAAGTTCCTCCCAATTAGATTGAATGCATTTCTCTGTAAACTGGCAGATGTAATGTTTTTGTAGACTTCTAAATTCATTCTGCTGGTACCATCAGGACTTACATCATCACTAAAGATTAGTGAGCCATTTCCAGAAGCCATGAAGCCAGAGAAGCCATGCAAGTTCAAGCCATGACACTACCTCCATAATGCTTGATAATGCCTTCCACCACTTTGGTAGAGGTTAATCGTGCCAGAACTTTTGTGGCTCATCTCTGCATCTCTTTACAAATTCCAATCTGGCCTTCTGATTCTCACTACTGATCATTGTTTTGCACATTGTGGTATGGCATCTATATTTCTGCTCTCAAAATCTTCTTCAAACAGTAGATTGTGATACGTGTATCCCTGTCTGTGGAGATTGTTGGTGATGTCACTGACTGTTGTTTTTATTGCAATGTTTCCAACATCAGTGCCTTTTTTCAGCTTGATGTCTGGTTGTTAGAACACCGATAGTTGGCTATGGCCAATCCTTGTGCAATCTCTGGAGTAGATGCAAGAGCAGGACAGTTTATCTGGAGCCCAGGAAAATCCAAAAACCCATGTTAAACAAACATAAAAAAGGGATCAGGATGTCTAGGAAGCTTTGAAAAGGTCAAAAACATGAACAAGGCTCAAGAGCAACCTCCAGTAGCTAAGTTCTTTCTTTTGGTGGTGCTCAATTCAGGTGCATTAGAGTTGGAAAGCAGACACACTAGACCACATGGAATTTGGCAGCTCCAAAGCATGGTGTTGAGCCGAACAGCAAAGTCCATGAGGGAACCAAGAGGTAGCGCTTTGTCTCGGCATGCCAGTTCCCCAAGCACTGGCTCGTTCCTTCCACTTCGGGCAGCCAGTGTGAGGAATTCCAGTACACAATCTGCTGCTCTCCAACAGTCTTTTCCTCTGGCTCATGGGGAAGAAACTCATGAAAACTTCACAACAAAGTCCTTTCTAGGTTTGCTGACTTTGTTTTCCCATGACAGTGGTGAGGTCTTCTGTCAAACTCAGGAGGCTGGAGTGGATGCAAGTGCAGATCAGTGGAGCACAGGTAAACCCAAAGACAACACACATAGGACCAAGATGTCTATGTAACTTTAACAAGGTCACAAACATGAACAAGGGTCAAGATATTAAGGGAGCTTGCTTTTCTCCCACAGACAGCTCACTGGTCATTATGATGGTTTATCTTTTTTCACAACAAATGCAGTTCTCACAGGAGATTCAGAGCTATTAATTATTTAAACAATCAATCAACAGAGCACACTTAGGCAACAAAAAACCTTTCTCAGGTGTCATGTTCTACATAATATAACACATTTAGATGCAAGTATCTGGAAATGAAAGCTGTAATTTTGATCTATGGTTTCATATATCTTTCTAATTTAATGAGTACAGCAGAAGCTGAAATGGTAAAAACCAAGACATTTGTACACAAGTTGAAATGCATGCCTAATCATTTTCACTAATATTATTTGTAAACATGCTTGTCATGAGCTCTTAAAGATACAAGCTATTTATGAGCATGTGCACTGCAGTGACAAGCATACTGAATGTCTCTTTTTTCACTCTCAATTCTGTTTAATGCTACATTGCAGTTTAATTAACTGAAATGTCAATCCATAGGACAGTGCTGTCCTTTAGATCACTGTCCATGAAATAAACAAGCAAAATATAAATGTATATAAAAGTGTCAAAACCCTTTTTTCATTTCTGGGATCATTACATGGTTTTAGGAGTTTCTTCAATTTAACTATTGAATTTCACAGAAAAGTGAAACCTTTTACCCATTGTTGATTAAAGTAAACTTGTATTCTCTCAGTCTTTTGATTGGCAGAAGTTCTGCTTCATTTTACTGAATAACTAATCATACAGATTTTGGAGAATTTGCTGAATTTTTTGGAAATGTGTTTGGAGTTTTTGTCACCTTGAAGTAGGCTAGTGGCGTCACTTTGCTCTCCATGAGTTGTCGGGGTATCATTTGAAAAACTAGAGTTAAAAGGGGCTATGCGTGCGGACCACTGCGACTTTGGATGGAGGACAGCGGGTGCCAATAACATAGTAGCAACTTGAATCAGAATCTACACAGCACCTTAGTCAGATGTGCCATGTATCCCTTGTTCTTCCTTTGTAGATTTTGTGTGTTGAGGCAAATGAAAAATCAATGGAAAAAAGAAAAAAAAAAAGATTCAGCATTGGAAGCTTTTTCGGTGACCTGAGAGAGGATCAGAGCAAAGAGGAATATAGTGGAAGAAATCAAAAGTAGTGAAATATCAAACAAGACTTCTTCCATTAAAGAAAAATCAGCATTTAAAAATAACCAAATTGAGTTCACTAAAAGGGCAATGACTAGAAAACAAAACATAATCAGCTCAAAACATGTTTCTCATTTAGCAGCATAAAAGCAATTCGTTGCATTCCTACTGTAGCTACAGTAGCAGCATTTGTCTTTAAGAAATTACCTTTCTACTTAATTAACCAAGAGGAGAATGAATCTGCTGTGCCTGAGACCAGACACACTCCTAGTTTCAAAGCACAGATGGATCCCTACACTCCATTAATGCAATGTGGCAAGAATAAAAACCCCCACAATGAGTCTGATGCTACCCATGGCTGTTTGTGCCTGCTCTTTTCCAGCTGGCCGTCTTTTAATTTAGCACTCCTTTCATTCAGAATTAGCATGTTTGCCATCTCTCTCTCTCTCTCTCTCTCTCTCTCTCTCTCTCTCTCACACACACACACACACACACATGCTCTCTCACACTTTCTTTGACTCTTCTTTCTTTGTTTCTATGATTAAAAGCAATTCTTCATTTGACTCTCACATTCTGCTTCACAGCCTTTCTTTCTTATCCTGAGAGTCTATTACTATTTCATTTACTACTGTTCCACCTGGTCCTGACATTTACATTTTTTTAGTAACTTTTCTGGACAACTACACTATATTTAAATAATGGGTCTGCAATAGGGACACCAAATATGTCCTCTTCTCTTTTTCAAACAGTAAACACATTTCTAAATGCACACATGACCTGTCAGGAGTTAAAGTAAATGCAATTTGCATATTTAATGAATGTATGTTCTTCACCTGTCTTTTAGGTTGCTTTAAAACAGCCTAAATATGGAAATATGGCATGTACCTTATATTTTAACATGTAGCTGAGTTGACATTAAACCATGAAATGGAAGGATTACAATTCATTTCCAAATCAATTTCTATAACTGCAGACTTATTCATTGGATGAACATAAAAAGGATATATCCCAAATTTCATTTTACTTCATTTCATTCTACACATTGTGTTGTAGTCTGGGAGGAATTGGATATGAGGGAGCAACATTAGATACAGGATACACAACACTCCTGCTAAAGATGGCCCCACATGGACAGCCTGAAGATCACCATGAGGGACAGTTTAAAGATACTCTTAGAAACCATGAACTTCGCTTTGCAGTTGATATAAGCAGCCTTCCTATGACGAAGGATATAAACTATGTCCTGATTTCATATCTTTGTGAAGCTGCTTTGAGACAATGTCCATTGTTAAAAGTACTTCAGAAATAAAGTTGAATTGAATTGAATTGAATTTAACATTACATACATTATATATTTATAGATCAGATGTTTAAGAGATACGTTCTGAAACTACCACCATGATATATTGTACTTGCACAGGAAGAACTTTCTAGATGTTACTACTCACGTCTATAAGGTAGTGGCTAGATACTGATCATGGGATTTTTAGCCCTTGGAGAGAAATAAAACCATGATTTAATTGTCAGGAAAAATGTTATTAAAATGATATGTTTATTGTTGAGCAAATTACATTTAGTAACAAAATTGACCAACAACCAGTCAGTCATTATCTGTACCGCTTATTCCCAGTTACGGGGACACGGGGGAGCCAGTGCCCAGCTGGCAAATCTGAGCGCAAGGGCAGGAATCAACCCTAGACAGGGCGCTAATCCATCGTAGGGCTCATACACACACACATTCACAC
>JAOVYV010000042.1:8749574-8760115 GCA_025674545.1 Hassar affinis | reverse complement strand
CCACACAGAAATTTCCCAGGTCGCCCCACCCGGGGATCGAACCCGGGTTCTTCTTGCTGTGAGGCGACAGCGCTATCCATTACGCCACCATGCCACCCTCACCAACAACCAACATAACCAAAATTAACAACAAATTGCTGCTTGAGATCATTTTGAGATCATTTTGGTTGGTTTGTTTCTCAAAGGCTATTACTTTTATTTTCAACTACATTCTATATACATACACAAACACATATGCAATCAAATCAACTGTAGATAGCTACTACAGTACATTTTGATTGTACAGGTAACCAGCTTGCCAATTCTATTTGAACTTAGTTTTCCTTCTGCTTGATTTCTTCATGTTAAATGGATTTGTTATCTGATCTTCTAGTTGTGGAGATGTGGCATAATTTATTTATTCAGCTGACTGGTAGATCTTTAATATAGATCTACATACAAGTTGACTGTAGTTAAGATACACAAATTACAATATTTTAAATAATTTGTCTTATGGCAGATAGTTAGAGAGGAGAAATTGTGCAATGGCAGTCACTGGCTGAAGACAAATTTAAAGACTTATCACTATTATCTTTGTTCCACATTTTACTTAAAAAATAATGAATGTAGTGTCTTGGAATATGTTGTTGTAAATAATAATTAATAGTAAAAAATACTCTACCATCATTCTACCACTGAATTACAAACATTTATATTTATGTATACTCTCCATACGGTGAGACTGAATCTAACCTAAAGGTGCAAAGAATGGGGGAAAAATGAAGAACTGAAATGGGGAAGAAACAGCTTAGACCAGCAATAGCAGCATGGCTGAGAGGTAATAGCTGATAATGCTGTTAGTAATCATCATTGCTGAAAACTGGAAGTCATAATGTTCCAACTATGTTTCAGGACTGTGAGTAAAATAGTGATCAATCTCTACCTTTAGGGAAAATTTTAAACATTTGCCATTTCCATTTCCACTTTAGGATGTGGGTTTGGTCTACAGTTCTCCTAACATAAGCATAACAGTGACAGGGATGAAGTGCTCATATTTGAGGCTAAGGCAGCAAAAAGAGTCATCTAGACACAATGAGGAAAACGTGTTTCAGTTCCACAGGCCAAAGCAGGTTATGCAGGCCATTTCAAGTTAAGTAAATACTTAAAGTTAAATCCATTGTGTGTAATTATCTGTGTCCTGTATAAATAGAATTTACATTAGCTAAGCACTAGAGCGCATAGCTGTAAAAGTTGAGGTAATTACTTGACAAATTAACTCAACATCTCTGCTAGAAAAGTTTGCATTTAAGTCCTAGTCCAAAAAGGCATTAATTGGCTAATTACAATCCATAGCAAGAATTTTACTGGTCAGTGAAAGTTGCCCATCAATAAGTGAAACTGTGTAGAACCTGTTCACGTAGCTCTGTGTCTGTTTGTTGCTTTTTCTTTTCTTTGTCACAAGCTCCAGCTGGAAATAAGTCAGCTGGAAACTGGTTAGACTTGCCAATTACTGCTAAAACAATATGCTCCTCTTCCATCATCACATCAGTCTAATGAACTTAACTAAAACAGAACTCATTCATTATTTCATTACTTCTTTCATTTTTGTTTTCATTTTCCTGGTGGGAGTGGTGGCAGCAACAGTGTGAGAAGGCCTTCCCTCTTTATTTAGCTACAGATTCCAGATTCTCCTGGGAGATCCAAAGCCAACTGTATGGTATCTTTCTACCAGGTTCTGGGTCTACCCCACAGTCTCTGTCCAGTGGGATGCACCTGATACATCTCCAATGGGAAACAAGGCACCCAGAGCACCTCAACTGGCTCATCTCAAATTCCAGGAGCAATGGCTCTACTCTGAGGTCTTCCAGGATGGTCAAGATCCTCACCCTATAACAGAGTGTAAGGGTAACAATACAGTGGAGAATCCATCTGTACCTCTGATCTTATTCTTTCAGTCATTACTCATAGCTCATGATCATAGGGGAGGATAATCAGTAAACTCCATCTACAAACCGAACTCCTGCTTTACCACCATAGTCTAGTACTGTGACTGTAACACTGCTGATGCTGATATGTTTGTCGATCTCATACCCTCTTTTTTAGCATGCTTGAATAAGATCCCAATATGCTTAAACTCTCCGTCCTTGCCCAAAGTTATACGTTGTCCCACTTTTTTTCTGTGAAAGAAACAAGGCTTTGGACTTGCTGATTTTCAGCCCAGTTGCTTCACACTTGGCAGTGAAACACTCAAGAGAGCATTATTTCTCCTGAATAGCTAAATCTACTCCATTCTAACTTGCATGAAAATCAAGCAAGGCTTGATTTAGCACATTTTGCCCTACCAGAGAGGGGTAGAAAACCTTATTCATGACCAAGTGCTGTTACTGATAAACATAATGGCTCAGGTCAAAGCTAGTCTAGTTAAACCAAAATTAATCAGGTAAATTTAGTCATATAAGTAACTTCTTGAGTAAAAATAAAGAAGTATGTAGTAAAATGACTGTTAAATGAGTGCTTTACTTTTTACAAAGAATCAAACTTACATTTCAGAACAACAATGCTCTGTGCTGTAACTTTATATTCATCAGGACACAGCATCTTACATTTTAGCATTATCATAGACTAGGGATGTTGAATTATGTGGTGCTACACCAAAGTCTTCATGCTGCATAAATTATGAACAGTGTTGCATTTCTAGGAGAACCACAAGGAGGGAATCTCAGTTATATCATAAACATTAATGTTTCAGACTCGTTTTAATTATTTACAAACAGCAATTTGCCATCTGAATCTCATCTTAATGCAGTATAATTTGAGCGCAGTTAGAACTAACCCCAAAGAGCTTTGAACTGCACATGCTCTTGACATAGGGAATAATATAATGGCATTGTAGAACCAAAGCACAATAAATGTAATGTTCCCAATACATTACCATTTGTGATGTAGCCACAGTGGACAATGTACTCACACATAAAAGATCATTTTTGTCTTTAGAATAAAGTACAATTTATTCCAAAAGTACTAGCACTTTATTCTTTCTCTTAGTGAATTGTGTTCAGGTACAATCTCCCATACTGCTTATATCTGTAATAGGGATGACAGGGTTTCACTTTCTGTTCCTCTCTACCTGTGACCTAGCCGTATCCTCTGAATTTAACTTTCACCTTCTTTTATTCACCTCTTCTGAGGCTGTGATCTTCCTAAAAATGGATCAGCAGAACAGGTTTGTCTAGTTTCACCTTTAAATAAGAGGCAATCAGGACAGTGTGATGCTCTCCAAAGGGAACACTACCCTCACTCTGCTTGCCAAAACCCTGTGAGGCAGCAGCGTGGGAACAAAGTCACAGCGAACACCTTCCTGTATTGGCCTTTGCTGTATCATATTAGATTGTTGAGCAATGCCAAGGGGAATGACCAGCAGTGTGTTGCCAATTCATTCATCAAATGTGGTTTACCCCTGTGGACCCGTGTGCATTTGTGTGCTTCTGTGTCCTTCAGGTGCGTCCTGCTACTTAATGCTTCTAAGAAGAGAAGGCTTAGTTGTGACACATAAGCTAGATCTCTTTCTCACTTTGTCTCTTTGTTTAGTGTGTGTGTGTGTTTTGTAATTCCTCCTGCGTAGAGAATGACATCTAGAAATGTGTGCTAACACCAGGTGCTTTGTTTCCAACACGCAATAACATCTGTCTACTAATACAGAGAACATCAAAGTAAAAAAAATGTCACTCCAGATTAAATCAAAGCGGAAAAAGTTCCTTTTTTAGTTTGAGTCATTTCCGATCTCCTCATATGGAGATTTTGTATTAGACTGATGAATTATTTACACATTTTTAAACTTTTTCTTTTATTTTTAAAGCTACCATAACAAAAATAAAACATGACATTTTATTACATCCTTAATATGTGTATCAAATTAACACTGAAATGTTGGATGAAATTCACAGTGCATTGCTTTAATAGCCAGTTTCATCCTGACTATTTTAGTAGTTATTTCTATTAGAAAATCCATTGTGTGTTGATTACAGATTCCCAGTTCCCTACAGTACAACATCTATTATACATGTCACAATTTGCATACCATACTGTACCATACTGTTTCAGTAAGTATGCTGAACACAGTGTTCCTAATTTAAAGTTGAAACCATTCAAGGGTATGTCTTTCCTTCAATCCTGTTTGTGGTTTTCTTAGACAGGATATCAAGATTCAGCCAAGGAAGGAGACGTATCCATAACTGGGTGATGCGTGGGGCTAAAAGAATCATCCATTATATTTAGATGATGTTCTCTTATCTGAACGTTTGACACCTGTGGACACCTGACCAGTCACAACCAAACGCAAATGTCTGTATGGGTCGGATTTTGTCCCACTTTCCTGTTACAATAACCTCCACTCTTCTAGGAAGGCTTTCTTCTAGATTTTGGCTGTGATGATTTGCCCATTCATCCAAAAGAGAATTAGTACAGTGGGGTGCAGTCAGCATTACAATTCATCCCAAAATTGACCAGTGAGGTTGAGGCCAGGGCTCTGCACAGGTCACACAACATCATTCTATTCAACTTCTGCAAACCTTGTCTTTTTGGACCATATTTTTATGCACACAGGGGCACAGTGAAGCTGGAACAGGTTTGGACTTCTTACTTCTAGTGAAGGGAAATACTCAATACTACAACATACCTAGACATTCTAGAAAATTGTGTGCTTACAAATTTGTGCCAACAGTTTGAGAACGGCTTATATATGAATATGAAGGTCAGGTGTCTACATACTATTGGACATGTAGTGTACTTTGGGATCTTATTCACATGTGGTGGAAAAAGAGATTGTGAAATTGATAGCAGTGTTCCAGTCATTGTAAAAATCTTTGGTTATAAAATAGGAGCTCAGTTTTCAGCCAAAGTTTGTTTGCTGCTCAGTCTATGACCACATCCTCACCTATTACGGTCACAGCTTTGGGTAGAGACTGAAAGAATTGGGTTGTGAGTACAGGCAGCAGAAATGAGGTTCCTTGGCTTGGTTGCTGGGCTTACTGTCTGTGATAGGGTAAGGGTCTCAGCAGTCAGGAAGTAAAGCCATTGCTGCACCGAATCAGAAAGTGCCACTTGAAGTGGATTGGACAGCTTACAAGGATACTACTTGATCATTCTAGGTCTGTATGAGGTTTGCCCATTGGATGGAAACTGCTTGAGAGAGTATATGGGAACATCCAGGAGGAGCTTGAAATATAGAAGTCTAGGGGGTATAGAAGTCTAGAATGGTCTTGTCATGAATGAATAGATTATGAATCTTAATATTATAAGAAAAATGTTTAAAGAAATAAACTTAAGGTTCTCTTCAAAGGTTAATAAAATTATTATTATGGTTTATTATGGTTTTAAAAAGACACCAGAAGGAAATACAGAAATAAAACACAGTTTGCTGTCTCTGTGTTGGACTATTATATTATCATCATATCATGATTGCAATGTTCAACACTTCATTCTATGACTACACAAACACATTTGTGTGTGTGTTTGTGTGTGTGCGCATAGCACAAACTCTCCATCGACTGCATTGTCATGTTTCCCATCCAATCTGCGTAATGAGCTGGTACTCAGCCAATCCCTCACAATACAAAGAAATCTCCATATTTTTTATGCACATAGAAGGAAAATGGTTTTAGTAATGTACATGTATTCCTATGCCACATGCATGTACAGGTTTTGAATAACATGCCATCTTCTACTCATGACGTTAGTGCTGAATTACTATTCCTTTGAGGAATTACAACATTTATCACGACTCAGTCTTTGGGATTATACTATGATGGAATTACAGTGTCACTACAAAAGCTGAATGGTGAAATAACCAAATAAAATGTAACCAAATCAAAGCTGGCATTTCAGATTGTCTTGCTTTATGCTTAAATGTGATTTATGAGGGATCCCCGGTGATGTCTTCAAAAATCGGTGCTAGAAATATGAGCTGTTCGCTGTTATTTTGTAAGTTCTATATTAAAACTACTTGTTTTAGGGAAGGCATTTAAAACAACTTGCTTGTGCCCTACAGGTGGACCGCGGGTGCTGTCTGGGGTTAAAGGTACGCCATATCTTGGATGGTCATCTGTCATGCCTGCTGTCTTCTGAAATCTCGTATGTAGTTGAGACACTGTGGAGCAGCTTTGCTCTGTAGTGTCTGGCAAATACTGACACATGACATGCCAAGCTACAGCATGCCAAAAGCCCTGCCCTCTGCTTCTTGTGAAATTCAAGGTGTTTAAGCATACAGTCTTCTGAGTGTGTGGTCATTTTCTTCCATCGACCTAAGCCTTGAATTAATGGCCTGATTAGGGTTTCTACCACCTGGACTGCACTGGGAAAAAAGCACACTTAATGACCTATTGTGTGGCAAGAGTTGCCAAGTTGCAATGCCTCATTGCACCAGCTGTCCTGCTTGTCATAGGGTTTAAAAACAAAGCAACACATCCTCTTAGTAGAGATTTCTTTTTCAAGAAAGTAAGCTTTTCAGTATATACTGTACAGTATGTGCTGTATACAGTATGTGCCTGAGTTTGTAAACTTAGGCAAAACTTCAATCCAGGATGGCTTTAAATATATTTCAGAATCCTGCACTGCAGCAGACTGCCCAATATGCTAATGCAAAGTGCTAGGGGGGGAAACAGTCTTCATTTATCTTTATACACACTGCACTGATTGCTCCGATTCACAGACATTTGAAAACATTAATAATATCATTACTATAAAACAAAGGATGTATCTATTCTGCTGTTATCCACAGGATTTTCGTTCCTTTATGGTGCACTTAGATGATCCACAGCGGACGCATTCATGCAGTCAGTCACTGCAGGGATTTGTGTGTATTGTCACTACCCTCTTGTGGCAGGTCCTGGTATTTTTTGTTTTTAATCTGAATGCTAGAGCTTATAAATCTGCAGCCCAAGCAAATAGTCACTGCTTTCTTTTTATGTCTCCAAAACTCCAACATTTCTGATAGTCATCAATAGAGAGGCATATAGAGTAGACATCATTTAGCCCTGCAGTCCACATTAACTGTGATTAGGGGAGTGGTTGACACAGTTAGTGTGAAACTTAACCCAAGCACTTCCTGTATTCTGTTGCTTGAATGTCTCACCATACTTGACCTTGCTAGGTTTTCTTTCTTCTCTAACTCCTTCACTGCTTCCCTCCTACCTTCCATCATTTCGGTCTCCTTCCCACATAGATACAAATATGCACACACACACACACACACACACACACACACACACGTTTATCTGCAGGGTGTGAGTGAGTTATGGCTCTCTCTCCCCTGGTCCTGTTATGTGGTGACACGGATGGCCACTTCTTCCCATCATGCTTTGTTTTGTGTTATGCCCGTAGGCAGTGTGGCCAGGCAGAGTATGGATGAGTCCAATATCTCAAAGCCTACTCCTCTGTACTCTCTCCCTCTCTCTCTTCCTCTGTCTCATCTCAATTGCTGTATGACACGAGCAAATTGCTTCCACCCCCTGTCCCAATAATGCTGCCTACAGTCTTGGACGCATACAAGTGTGCCTGTGTGGCATAGAGACAGACAGACAGACAGAGATATGGTGACACTGCAGAGATAAAGCCAGAATGACAATGGCATCTCGCCCGAGGCAGGACTATAGAGTAAGACAAGGAGAAATAGACAGGGAGAAAAGAGAATGGGACACAGAGAAAGATCTATCACTTTGTTCATAATGTTGGTATTATGAGCTCAGCAATAGTGAGACCCTGAGGGTCATGTCAGGAAATGTCAATTGAATTGCAAAGGTTAAGCAACATGGTGCACAGGAGTCATCTTAGCTGTCAGCTCCAGCAGCAGGTGTGTGTGTGTTTCGTTACTTCAAGAAGATTTGTTTATGTACAGTATATATGAGCGCAAATTTTGCCAGCTCTCAGCTCTCAGAGTGGGTTCCAGGAAGTCCAGACGGGTGATTTTTCACAATCACAACCCATCAGTACCAAATTTGTGTCTATTATTGAGTATAAAATGTTGCTTTTTTACCAATGGCTTGAATCGAATGTGTTCGATCCAAACAGTCCTGTTGTGAGGACATTTAAAAAAAAATTGAAAGTTATAATGCTCTAATAAGTGGACAAAATATTGTTGTACAAATTTAAATGTTCATGAAATAAATCTGTACTGATTGAAATTTATTTTATAGATTAAGGGGTTCCTGACAAGTTCAAGTTTGAAGAATGCAGCTCTGCAGATTCACAAAGCAACTTGGCCATCACCCCACTACTCAACATCAAACAGCTTCCTAAAGACTACCACAATACACGATACACACTTTGTGAAAGCTGAGTAGAATATTTATTGACTTCTTAGTCTCTGGTAAGCCTGCACTGACCTATTGTTATCCTTATTTCCTGGTCTGAAGTGGGAAATGACCTGTCTGCTCTCGCACTTCTTTGAGCAACCACTGAATAAATTGTGCTCTCTATCCTGTTGACTGTCACATTCACCCACACACTATCTTTGATATTAACAGACCTCCTTCACTACACTTATTGGGACTCACCCTGCCGAGGGCTCCTCTCAGGGATTCACCCCACTGAGAGCTCCTTTTTTTCATTGTATATGATGAAAATACCTATTCCTTGGATAACTTGCTTCCAGAATAGTCTCACTTCAAACACACATACATCTTATCCTGTGATGCACATCCCATCTGTTCCATTCAGAACTTCTTTGAGTGCTTCTTCTCAGAATAAGTGAGTCTTTGGGGTGTTAGTATGTTCTCCTCAGTCAGTTCCTGAGTAAACAGGATCTCATTAAGGCCCAGTATGGGATTCACTGAGCAGCGGGGATTAGGAACATTACACATCACCCTGCATAATTACGCGGGTTAGCATGCTCCACTAACCCATTAGGCACTCACAAAAGCTTCCAGCTATGCACTTCCTAGACAGTGGTGTGCTTCTGAGTAAGTGAGCCAAGGTGGTGTATGTACAACATGTGTGCATACTGTCTGTGCATGAATAGTGAGTCTCTATCATTCTTTTTAACACATCTGTTCTGTTTTTGGTTTGGTCTGATCCAAAGAGGGCATGTTTTCTTCTCTGTTGACTTAGACCACAGCTATTAATGAGCAGCCGAGAGAAATGTATTAGTTACCTACGATGGCCATTCATTCATTCATTCATCCATCTAATTTACCTCCTCATTTCCTGGATATCTAATTCTACACTCTAACTGAGGCTACACATTCAGACAAATGTTTAACTTGTTTTTGTACTGCAGGATTTAATTTAAAATGAAATGTGTAGCACATCTTAATGCTATTTATACCATAACGAGCCAGAATTCCCGGTTCTTCTCATTACTTAATAGATTTTACAGCATAATAAAAATCTTATCCCTAAAGCTTGTCTCCAGGGCAATGTCTACTACACAGGCCTTGATACCGACATCTTCATAACACAGGGAGTGAGAATTGAAAAGTGATCTCCACCCACACAGGAAGAAAAGGTCACCAGTATATGAAAAATTCACTTACACACAGCCCTGTCATTCCATTAAGAGACCACTGATTTGTGTGCATTGCAATTTCTCCCAGTCTTTTTTCCCATCTCTCTGTTCCACAGACTTCACATCCTCAAGATGAGATTAATTTAAAGTTTGCTCTTTTTAACCTTTTTATTTTTCTTTTGAACAAAAGGCTGATCCCTTGCTCAGCTTCAAAAAGATTTTAGTTTGTCTCAGTGAACCTTCAGGCAGCAACACTGGGAAGGAACAGTGCTGAGAAAGACAGAGAGTGATCTATCGCTTTAGCTGAAGCTTAAGCTGTTTTTCAAGTTCTTAAATCATCTCCCAAGCCAGGAATGCTGTATCAGCAAATACATGGAGGTTCGTTTTTGTCATATTGAGTCTGTAGCCCAGTATAAAAAGCTGATTGTTCCTGTTTTAGGTGTAATTAGGCTGCATTCTGCATGTAAAAATGTGCACGATCTAGAAAACTAGCCTAAACAATCTAATTCATGCAAACATAACTTCCATATGCTTTAAAGGACAGATCATGCAAGTGGGAAATTATTGGTGGAAAGGTGGAAAAGGTGGAAAAAATCAAGTTGTGTCTAATTACATATGGTGTTTGATGTATTAGTCATTGGGCAATTAGTGGCTGCCAGTTTTGCTCATAAGTTTGTCCTTCTCACAAATGAAAAATAGCACCATGTGTTGCTTTAAGCCTGATATGCACATCTCTTTCCATTAAAAAAGTTTCTAAATTTTCAAAATTTCTAAATTCACTTTCACTTTCTAAAAATGTAAAAAAAAACTGAAATCTGTTTAATTTTTTTTAATTCACTTGAACCCGGATGACACGGTGCCTTGGTGTGTAGCACCGTCGCCTCACAGCAAGAAGGTCCTGGGTTTGATCCCCGGGTGGGGGGGTCTGGGTCCTTTCTGTGTGCATGTCCTCCCCGTGTCCACGTGGGTTTACTCCGGGTACTCCCGTTTCCTCCTACAGTCCAAAGACATGCACGTTAGGTTGATTGGCGTCTCTAAAGTGGCCCTAGTGTGTGAGTGTGTG
>JAOVYV010000042.1:8734172-8745133 GCA_025674545.1 Hassar affinis | reverse complement strand
TATGAGCCCTACGATGGATTAGCGCCCTGTCTAGGGTTGGTTCCTGCCCTTGCGCTCAGAGTTGCCGGCTGGGCACCTGCTCCCCCGTGACCCCGTAACTGGGAATAAGCAATACAGATAATGACTGACTGACTGACTGACATTGATACTGATTAATCTAACCAGGTGAAAGGTCTTTCTATGGTCACTTAGACAAGAGGCCACAGCTGTATTCATAAAGTATATTTTACTAGTTTTTAGCAGGGGTGGTACAGTGGTGCAACATGTAGTGTTGCTGACTCATGGCTTCATAGTCAATCCTGAGGTTGAGTTGAATTTCATGTGTTCTTCGTGTGTCCATGTGGATTTTCTCCCACCTCCCAAAAACAACCAGGTAGATGCATTGTCTGTTGGCTATATTGGCCCATGTGTGTCTGTGGTGCCCACTGTTGTGCCCAATGCCAAAGTCTTTAAATAAAAGTAGAATATCATAAAAATATCATATAAAAAATAGAAAAAAAGTAGAATATCAAAAAAGTAAAATATCATATAAATAGTGGATTTTGTGTTTGACTGGAAGCTATAAAAGTTGCTATGCAATATAAGGGCATTAGGAAGTTGCCCAAATTTTTACAGAGATGGAGGCATGACTAGGTTTTACAAGTCAGAGATTTGTCATTTGGGCATGATATGGATATGGCTTTAGGGCTAAACTAGAGATGCCAATAATGTGTCCTTTGAAGAAAGACAGCAGACGTGCAATGGCATTTAATTTTACATCTGCTGCTCAGCAGATGTAAAAATAAAACTGAACAGATTTCTCCATAGTAGCTCAGCCATATTGACTTAAAAAATTGAGACCTCTTTGAGGATATTACCTGATGAAACAACATTTTCCCCTTAATTTTGGCTGCAGAAGATGAGAAGTAAAAGGAGTCTTCAGGGGACATTTAAAAATGTAATAGTTTACCACATCACAAAGCAGACAACAGGGCACAGTCTAAGGAATTATACTTCCCTGTAGACCTTGTATGGTTGTAACCCCTGAAAGTTTCAGCCAAATGAAGAGTCTAAATGTAGCTTTATTACCACTAACCCATATTTGGAATGACAATTAGCTCTGGGTAGTCTGGAGAGAACAATGCCTTGGACTTTGTATGCAGGAAAGCGAACAAACTTAATTGACTTGAAAATGGGCAAAGTGCACAGAATCACTCATTAATGTGATCCTTGCCTGCGCTCTTTTTTTTGGTAAAGGTCAACATGAAATGTCAACAGAGCAATGCAAATAATACAGGCAAAATGTTCATGTCACACATGCACACACTTGCAGTAAGTTGGATTTTAGGAAATCCAATGATTTAAGGTGAGAAACATACACATACCCATTCCCAGGCCATGCTGTGAAGATAAACTGGCACACCGGGGCATGTTCAAAATATACAGTAAGTCAAGAAGAGAGCAGTGGGTAAATGCAGATATTTAGAGAGCTGATCCTCCATTGCCTTTTGGAAAGACCCCATACTGTATAATGTTCCTTACGCATACATCCGCAGGCACACAAATAAAGCTTATGTACACAGAGGCAGAAAGCATAGCATAGAAGAATGGAGTCAAACAGAAAGAAACAGGCTGCCAAATATGAAATGGAGGACAGTGAATGGAAGAACTCATAGGGTGAGAAGAAGAGCAGGGAGAAGAACGCAAAGGAAGTCAGGAGGGGGGTGGATTTGGAAAAGCCCCTTGGGCATGCTGTTCCTGCCATGTTTAATTCGCCTCCATAATTGCACACTAACTGCCTTCATCCTGAATATTCCCTCACCAAATACAGCCTTTGGATTGCACCAAGCCAAGCACCCAGCGTCCGCTAACAAATTCAGTTTGTCTGTTAGCTGGGAGCAAATTGAACACAGCAAGAAAGCTACTAAAGCCCCCATTAAGAGAAAGACTGTGTTTAAAAAGGGAAGCATTCAATAACATTGAGAGCCTGCCTGGGGGGGTAAAGGGTGGGCAGGGGTTGGTTCCTGATTCGTATTCACTTTTGCTTGTTGAAAAAGCCTCATCAAAGAGTCCAGATGTTGCATGTATAATTCCATTTAGTCTTTTGTTGAACAATGGAAGGGTTTTTTCCCCCCTGATCCTAATTATCACTTGAATATCCCCCCATGTTTTAAACAATCAATTTGTGGTTTTCCTAAAAGTGGAAAATGGTGCTCCTATTTGCCACCCAACCCCACCCACGGATACACAGCAGCTGTGTCAGAGGAAATTTTGCTTCTCGGTTTTGCCTTAATCTTGGTGAGATTACATTGCAGTTGTATCATTTCCACACAGAGCAGAAACATGGCATTCTCCCACTCCACAGCCATAGTATGAATTTTATTAACAAAACTTTTTTTTTCCTGATATGGAGTATAAGTGACATGCTCTTTCACTTGAATGCAACAACAGATCAATGTCACTATTATTTCTCATCATGCCTCAACGGTGCAGCACTGAATTAATCACTGCTCTGTTTACATGGGAAGAGCACTCATTGTGTTGCTGGACATGTAACAGAGCTGATGCCTTCAAGACAGCACTGGCCCCTGAGTGACCAGCGAGAAGGGTGTTCTCTCTCAGCCCAGACGCAAAGCTCAATACAACTGACTCAAGCTGACATGTCTGGCTGGCGGATGTGACAAAACTAGATATCAGAGTATGGCGTGATCAAGAGAAAGGGAGCAAATGTTAGTAGGACAGGTAAAGTGATAAGAGCTGACATTTGTTTGTCACTGGCAAGTGAACAGAGCCTGTGGACAAATCCATGTGCTGACAAGTGGAGAAGCAGAAGCTCAACATGCTATTTCTGTCCTTGTCAAGTAATCACTATTACATAAAAATGATGCTCAGAAATTAGTTGTATATAATGGGGATGCTTCATAATTCAAATGAAGTGCATGTGCCATATAGCTGAGAAAATTGCCTGAACAAAAGTTCATGTGTTAAAGCAGTGGCTAGACCCAAATGGAGATTTAGGCTGAAAATAATGGGGGGGGGGGGATATGAAGGAAAATATGTTCTTTGTATGTATATTCTTTCATTTATTTATCCTTTCAACAGTGTCAAAACCAGGACTCGAACCCGGCTAAGCGTGAAGAGGCTGTGAGTTACCACTGAGATAAATACGTAACTCAGAAATTGGGAAGAGGAATAAGCTCAAAAATAAAAGCCGAACTTGGGGTCTCAAACAAAAGAGTTTTTTTATGAATGAAGGTTGTTGGTAAAATGATGAATGAAATATGAAATGAAATAACGTAGTAAAAGGCAAACAGTGGCTCCCAGAGAAACCTGTGGAGGCGGGGAGTGTGAGCAGATAAACTGAAACAAACTCATAGCGCTTTACAGGAAACATCACCACTGTTTTGGGAGCAGAGAGAGCACAGTGCTCGAAATAAGGGGCAGAGGAAAAGATAGGAAAGTGTTCCTGCGATATTACCTTGGACCGAAGTCCTACCCCATAGTTTCCTTTCTACAAAAAGGAGACTGATTACCTCATGCCATAGCACTACGTACCGGGAAAATGATCGAGAGAAGTGACGAGAGCACCGGGCCAAGGAGCTGCTTAAATAAGGCAAGGTACTGGTGTCTCTCGTTGCACCAAATTGCCCCGGGGTCTGCTGGTAGCTGGAGTTCTCCTGTTGGGGCAACTACACTGCCGCGCCCCCTAGTGTCGGACCGCGGCATAGCACAACTCCTTACACCATGGTAACATTATATATTATATGGTTATATTAGATGGTTATATTCATCTCATACATCAAATGTGCTGTGACTGTACATGTATTATAGCATAGTAATATACTTGTATTATAGTATATACTTAGAAATATACTTTTTTGATACTCATATTTAACAACATCTTTGTCATACCTTAGCATAATTTGAATATACTTCTAAGCATGTTGAAACACTTCTGCATAAGAACACGCTAGCAAAATTACAATTTATGTTCATTTATTAATATTATATATAACTTTTAACTTTTAAAGAGAGCAAGAGAGAGAGAGCAAACTTATGCTGGAAAGCATGTGTTGGTGCGACATCGCGTCCACTCACCCATCTCTCGCCCTCAGGATGTTGATCATTGTCTAGGGCTGAGCTTGCTGTTCAGATCTAAACAGACAGAAGACAAAACATCGCTGGGACTCTCACTGCTACTGTCAGCTTCCAAACATGTCAGAAACTCTGCCTTCACAACACACACACACTGATATTTGCACAACTTGACATATTTCACTGGATTACATTTGAAGTCCAAATCCTCAGACATCACAATGATTCCCAACTGTTTCTATACAGTCCAGTGGAAGCTTCATTTCAGACAGACACAAGGCCACAGTGTAATCCTGCTCATTTTTAAAGACGTGATAAAACTGGTATTGGATCAGCCTTACAAATCCCAACTGCAACTACCATCACAGTATAGTGAGGTGTTTAGCTGTCTCTTTTCTTCTGGAGTCAGGATTAAAATGTCATAATAGTCTGGGGAAATGATATCATGTCTGTGTGAGTCCACTTGTTAGCATCTTTTCACTACACATCATAGTACTTCTGCTGTGCTTGCACAATTGACCTTAACTGTGCCATTATGTGCTACATTTCCCTCCCAAGACAAAGACAGTTAGGAGCATGGTAGCGTAATGAACTAATAGCTGTGATTAGACATAAGTGTTTGTTTATTTGTTGATATAATAAATGTTGGGTTATTAGAACTATACAGCCTTTAAACCTGAGCCCTGGCTCAATGACAGAGCTCGAGCAGGAGTGTCGCAAAGCTGAACGCAAATGGAAGAAGGACAAGCTGCAGGTTTCATTTAAAATTTTAAAAGACTGCTGGCGTTCCTTCCAGAACACGATCAAAGAAGCCAAAAGAGAACACTTTTCAAATATTATTATGGCAAACTGTCATAATCCTTGTGTATTATTTAAAACCATTGACTCTTCTGTTCTAAAGGGCCCTCAGCCTGTTTGTTTGGAAGCATACCCTGAAATGTGCAATTAATTTCTTAAATTTCTACTTTTTATTGATAACACTGACACCGCAAGAGCTCTTATCACAACTCCTGCCTCTGAACCCTCTGACTCTTGCCTGGCTGTGTTTGATAAGTTTGAGTTTCACTTGGAGGATGTGGTGGGCCATATAAAGCCTTCAGGTTCTCTCTGTGATGCTCCCTCCTTACTTTTTAAAGAGGTTTTTTAGAGTATAGGGAAACTAGTTTTGGCTATTATTAACACCAGTCTGTCCTCTGATATTGTTCCTGCAAATTTTAAAAAGGCTGTAGTGCAACCTCAACTCAAGAAACCTGGCCTTGACCACATGGTACTGGCCAATTATAGGCCAATCTCCAAGCTGCCTTTTATTTCAAAAATTCTGGAGAAAATTGTTTATGCTCAGCTAAATCTTTTTCTGGAAGAGCAAAATATCCTTGAGGTTTTTCAGTCTGGTTTTAAAACCCTGCATAGTACAGAGTCAGTGTTGCTTAGGGCTTTTAACAATATCCTCCTGGCCAATGATTCTGGTAACCATGTGATTCTTGTCCTGCTGGATCTAACTACAACATTCGACACAGTTTCCCGGCTGCAGCACCTAATGGGCATTCATGGTAGTGCTTTGGAATGGTTTAGGTCCTATCTAACAAACAGAACTTTGTGTGTGAGTTTTGCTGGCTCTGAATCCTCCTCAGCTCCTATGTCATATGGGGTTTCTCAGGGCTCAATGTTAGGACCCCTCCTTTTTTCATTGTATCTACATCCATTAGGTTCCATTTTGAGAAAACATGGTATCCATTGTTATGCTGAGGACAGACAGATATATGGTGTTTGGTCCCAGTGGTTCCTGTGAAGTCCCCCCTGTTGACTTGGGCCCCTTGACACTGTATGTGAAGCCAATAATTTCTAATTTGGGTTTCAGAATGGACAGTGATTTTAAATTGGATTGTCATAAGTGCAGTAGTCAAATCCAGCTTTTTTTCATTTGAGGCAGCTGGCAAAGGTGAAGTCAACCCTTGCACAAGAGGACTTTCACATCCTGGGTGGATTACTGTAATACTCTTTTTTTGGAGTCAGCCAGACCTCTCTCAAACATCTCCAGTTAGTGCAGAATGCTGCTGCCCAACTTTTAATGGGATCACAGTAAAGAGAGCACATAACTCCCATTCTGGCCTCCCTCCATTGGTTGCCTGTGCATTTTAGAGTTTATTTTAAGATTCTTTTATTTGATTTTAAATCTTGATTTTAAAACGGACTCGCCCCGTCTTACCTCGCTGAGCTGCTCCATCCCCACGCCCCCGCTCGGTGCCTCAGGTCAGCTGATCAGCTGCTCCTGGAGGTGCCAAGGTCAAAGCATTTACTCAGAGAGGATAGAGCCTTTTTGATTGCTGCTCCTAAATTATGGAACAACCTACCTCTACATATTAGACAGGCCCCTTCACTGTCCATTCTTAAAACTAGTCTTAAAACCCATTTTTTATTACTTGGCTTTCAACCCAGCATGAAACTTTGTTTGTTTTTATTAGTTTTTAATGTTAGTTTTATATTATCTTATTGTTTCTAGTGTTGTTTCTTATGTTTTTATGTTTCATAAGTATTTATGTACAGCACTTTGTTTCGGGTGTTGTTGTCTTTAAAGTGCTCTATAAATAAAGTTGAGTTGCATTGAGTTGAGTATTTGGACAAACAAGCCAAGGTAAATACATGGAAAAGAAAATGGCAGATTGCGCCCAGCACTCAAAGCAATCAGCTCCTGAAAGCTACTTTGTGTATGTGCCAGGGAAATAAGCTTGAAGAACAGACATGTAAGGAGCTAAGTGAAAAGGTGTGGACCATCTTTGGCTGTAATTGGTCTTTCTGTATTATTATACATTGTAACATACAATGGCAAAAGAATTGCCCATTTGTGTAATGGGTAGTGTTCTTGCCTCACTCTTCCATTATCTCAGGTTACTAAGTTTCACATGTTCTCATTCATGTCCTTGAGGTTCTCAATGGGTGACAGGTGTGAATGGGTTTGCAAATTTATGTGTGTGCATGGTGCTCTGGGACTGGCGACCTATCCCATTAAAAACCCAGTGTTCCCAGAATAGACCCTCCATAAACCTGACTAGGTCAAAGATGAATGAAAGTATCTTGAATACATGTGGGTGAGTCAAAAATTATCTGCAGGTCTGTAGAATTTATTTTAATCAATTTTCAGTAAAGACAAATCCATCATTTTTCTACATAATCTCCCTGCTTTTCAATACACTTTGTCCATCTGTCAACAAGCTTTCGTATTCCCTCATTAAAAATGCTTTAGGCTTAACTGTGAGCCAAGAATGCTGCGAGCGTCTTCACCTCGTCATCAGACGTGAATCTGCGCCCTCGTAAGGCTTCTTTCAGGGACCAAACAGGTGATAGTCCAAGGGGGGCAAGATCAGTACTATAGGGAGGATGCTACTTTGCAACAAAACATTTTCTCCACACTGTGCACAAAAATCTTTGAGAAATATCAGCAACAGGCACACACTCAGACCACAAAAAAAATGAATCACTGCATGCTGCTCTTCTTTCGTGCAAATCACAAGTAGAGCAGCCATGGTTTCTCACACTGCAGTCACAAATAAACTGACATAACCTGTCACAAATGAGATCAGATCATTTTTGACTCTCGTAGTCAAACTTTTATGTGATTATATAGGGTAGAAGCTGCCACTATTTGTCTCTTCTCCTTCCAGGAGAATAATAAATATCCCAATTTTTTTAACACAGTTAAACATTATTTGGGGCCAGGAACAAGATGTTTCCATGTCAGCAAGTGTCAGATTGTGTGTGTGCGTGTGTGTGTGTGCGTGTGTGTGTGAGGAGGTGAAGGCCCATGTGACATCAGCAGAACTGAACAAGCAAAGGAAACATGAAAGCTGTGAGGGATAAAGCCTGCCTGATTAATGCTTCATTGTATGTAGACAAAAGCCACAGGTGTGCTCTCAAATTGAAAATAACTTTCTGCATTTCTGCGTAAGCAATGACCAAGACTAGCACCTTACTCTGCAGACAACTATGTGACTCAGCATCATTTACTTCATTTATTAATGTATTTCCTGTTGGAAGCCATGAGAGTTATGGTTGGTATGGGGCAGACACGGGTAGCGAGGTGTAAACAGAATCCTTCATTAAGATAAGAGGCCAAAGCCTAGCTCTGATAAATGCAGGAGCTGCGGTACTGCAGCTATTTGTCTCTTCGTGACACTAGAAGTTTCATCATTGCTTCCCTTTCTCTTTCTCTACTGCTTCCTCCACTTTATATACATTTCACTTTTGATCTTATACTCCTCTTTCCTTTGGTTTCTCATCTTCTTTTCCACTATTGTTCTCCCATTGTGTTTGTTTTGTCTGCGGTCGGTCTTATTTATCAGTGTCATTGGTACAGATCGGCACACACACTATCCAAAAGGTGATCAATGACCACGACATTTTAAGAATCACCACAGTTGCTTGGTAGAATTTTCTCTTGGGCTATCCTTTGTCCTTTTAGAAGTCAACGATAAGATGCCATGCTGGTGGTTTTATATATAGGGGCTAGTCTAGGATTGGGGGAGTGACTTCTTTCATGGATCTTATTCTATATTCTAAGTTATTCTATATGTATGGTTTTCTCAATACTGATTTCATGGGCATGTGATTCAAACATATTTCTATTTATCATTTTCTGTCCTCAAGTCTTAATTTGTCTAAGTACAGCTCAGTGGCCAGACCTTATGGTTTTATTATTTCTTATTTTTCACTTTTAAGATCAAACATACTCCCAAATATCAATAAGAATTTACTGTATATATTCTCTATACCATCTATAAATTATATATGCTATTCAGCCCTCATATTTTACATGAAGGTTTTGGAATTGTCTATATTTCTGGATAAATGTGACCTAAAACTTCATCAGTGTATCATACAAGTCCTAAAAGTAGATAATGAGAATCAAACAAATGACAAATATTATAATTGGCCATTTATTTATTGAGGAAAATGAACCAATATCACATATCTGTGAGTGGCAAAAGGTTACAAAACCATCTCTAAAGAGTCTGGACTTCACTAATCCATAGTCAGCCAGTTTGTGTAAAAATGGAGGAAATTCAAGACTGTTATTACCCTCCCCAGGAGTGGACAACCAGCAAAGATCACTCCAATAGTCTGCAAGGTCACAGAGGAAACCAAGGTAACTTCTATGCAACTAAAGGCCTTGCTCACACTGGCTAATATTAATGTTCATGAGTCCACCATCAGGAGAACACTGAACAACATGGCAGGGGTGCAAGGAGAAAGCCTTGCTCTCCAAACAGAACATTGCTGTCTGTCGGTAGTTTGCTAAATATCATGTGGACAAGACAAAAGGCTATTGGAACAATGTTTTGTGGATGGATGAGACAAATATAAAACTTTTGTTTTAAATGAAGAGAGATATGTTTGGAGCAAAGAAAACACTGCAATCCAGGATAAAAACCTCATCCATCTGTGAAACATGGTGGTGGTAGTATCAAGGTTTGGGCCTGTTTTGCTGCATCTGGGCCTGACTTTAATCTAATAGAAATGTTTTGGAAGGATCTGAAGCAAGCAGTTCATAGGAGGAGAGCAGCAGAACTCAAGATGTGCAGGACTAAACAACAATTAGTGGAAATGTTTAGTTGCAGGGCGGCTCAGTGGGTAGCACTGTTGCCTCACAGCAAGAAGGTCCCAGGTTCGATCCCCAGGTGGGGTGGTCTGGGTCTGGGTCCTGTGTGGAGACTTGTGTGAAAAAAAATGTTGTGTCAGATGTCAAATGTTTACAGAAATATAGACAATTCCAAAGGGTTAACAAACTTTCAAGCACCACTGTAAGTAAACAGAGGGCATTCTGAGCTTCAACTTGAAAATATTTTAATCTGAGACTCTCCTGACCATTCAGCCTATAAAATCAACTCAAACATACAGTATCAGTCAAAGGTTTGAACACAATCCAGTGTTTTTTTTATTATTTTAAACTTTTCTGCATTGTAGATTAATACTAAAGTCATCCAAACTAGGAAGAAATACATATGGAATTATTTAGCAAACAAACAAGTGTTAAACAAACCAGAATATGTTTTCTATTTTAGATTCTTCAAAGTAGGCACCTCTTGCTTAGTTGACAGCTTTGCACATCTTGGCATTTTCTTAGTCAGCTTTATGAGGTAGTCACCTGGAATGGCTTACAGTTAACAGCTGGGCCTTGTCAAGAGTTCATTTCTTGAATTTCTTGTCTTCTTTGAGACATCAGTTGTGTTGTGAAGAGGTAGAGTTAGTATACAGTGAATAGCCCTATTTGAGTAATGTTCTAATCCATATTATGGCAAGAACAACTCAACTAAGTAAAAAAAAAAAAAAACAGTCCATCATTACTTTAAGAAATTGAGATGGTTTGGGATGAGTTGGACTGCAGAGTGAAGGCAAACCAGCCAACAAGTGCTGAGCACCTCTGGGAACTCCTTCAAGACTGTTCCCAGAAAACCATTTCAGGTGATTACCTCATGAAGCTGATTGAGAGAATACCAAGAGTGTGCAAAGCTGTAATCAAAGCAAAACGTGCCTGCTTTGAAGAATCTAAAGTCTGAAAGATATTGTGGTTTGTTAAACACTTTTAAATTTACTACATGATTCCTTATGTGTTCCTTCATAGTCCAGATGACTTCAGTATTCATTTATAAAGTAGGAAAAAAAAACATTAAATGAGAAGGTGTGACCAAACATTTGACTGGTACTATATGTGTAACCCAAGTCTGAATACACTTAACTTTCTCTGCCTACTTTTTGATGAAACTTTTTTCAGGGGTTAGACAATGAAACTGAAACACCTGACATTTTAGACCACACTAATTTATTAGTATGGTGTAGGGCCTCCTTTTGCGGCCAATACAGCGTCAATTCGTCTTGGGAATGACATCTACAAG
>JAOVYV010000042.1:8709811-8725417 GCA_025674545.1 Hassar affinis | reverse complement strand
TATATATACACACACACATACATACATACATACATACAGTACCACTCAAAACTTTGAACACAGCTTCTCATTCAATGTTTTCATTTTTTTTTTCCATACATTATAAATTTATACTCATCTAGACTATGAAGGAACACATAAGGAATCATGTAGTAAACTTAAGTGTTAAACAAACCAAAATATGTTTCAGATTATAGATTCTTCAAAGCAGGCACCTTTTGCTTTGATTACAGCTTTGCACACTCTTGGCATTCTCTCAATCAACTTCATGAGGTTATCATCTGAAATGGTTTTCCAACAGTCTTAAAGGAGTTCCCAGAGGTGCTGAGCATTTGTTGGCTGCTTTACCTACACTCTGTGCTCCAAGTCATCCCAAACCATCTCAACTGCCAGACCTTCATTTCTGAAAGTAATGATGGACTGTCATTTTTCTTTACTTAGTTGAGTAGAACCCTATCACTCAAATAGGGCTATTCACTGTATACCAACTCTACCTCTTCACAGCACAACTGATGTTTCAAACACATTAAGAGGGCAAGAAATTTAAGAAATGAACTCTTGAGAAGGCACAGCTCTTAACTGAAAGCCATTCCTGGTGATTAACTCATAAAGCTGACTGAGAAAAATGTGCAAAGCTATCAACTAAGCAAGAGGTGTCTACTTTGAAGAATCTAAAATATAAAACATATTCTGGTTTAACACTTTTTTGTTTACTAAATAATTCCATATGTAGTTCTTCGTAGTTTGGATTACTTTAGCTCATTACTTTGGGATATATTGGGCAGTGACTAACAGTGAGTACACTAAGTTAATGTATTGGAAGCAAGAACAATGGGCACGCATAAAGATGTGATCAACTTTGACAAGGGCCAAATTTTGATGGCTATACAACTGGGTCAGTAGTCTTGTAGAGTGTTCCCAGTATGCAGTGGTTAGTACTTACGTAAAGTGGTCCATGAAACAGGTGAAACAGCAACACTGTCATAGACAGCCAAGTTTCACTGATGCTCATAGGAAGTGAAGGCTAGCCTGTCTGGTATGATCTCACTGAAGAGTTACTCTACCAGAAATAGCTGAAAACCTTAATATTGGCTATGATAGAAAGATGTCAGAACACACAGTGCATCACAGCTTGCTGTGTATGGGACAGCATAGCTGCAGACCAGTACAACACCTAAAGCACCTACAATAAGCATTGTGAGCATCATAACTGGACCATGGAGCAATAGAAGGTGTCCTTGTCTGATGAATCATGTTTTCTTCTACATCATGTGGATGGTTGAGTGCTTGTATGTCAATACAAGGGTAAGAGATGGCACCAGGATGCACTATGGGAAGAAGGTAAGCCAGCGGAAGCAGTGTGATGCTCTGGCCAATGTTCTGCTTGGGAAAGCTTGGGTCCTGGCATTCATGTGTATGTTAATTTGACATGCACCACCTACCGAAACATTATTTCAGACCTCTACTACATCTGCCAACAGTATTCCCTAAGGGCTTTGGTCTTTTTCCAGATGATAACACTGGGTTTAAGGTGTTGACTTGGCTTCCAGATTCCTCAAATATCAATCTCATTAAATATCTATGGACACAAATCCAATCCATGGAGGATCCACTTTGGAATTTACAAGAGTTAAAGGATCTGCTGCTAATGTGTTGGTGCCCACCTTCAGAGGTTTTGTGGAGTCCATGCCTTGACAGGTCAGAGCTGTTTTGGTGTCACAAGGGGACCTACGCAATATTAGGCAGATGGTTTTAATGTTATGGCTGATTGGTGTATATGAGGCTGCTCTTTAACTGATTGCTTCAGAATTTCAGATGGAACACACTGCTTAGTGCCCCAGACACACCCACTTTTGTCTGTAGCATACTGACTTTTATATATTTATTTGTTTGTTTGGTTGTTTTTACCTTAAGTAACTGGACAATTCTCAACAAATTATTAGTCAGCTTGTTAGTTGACCGGTACTGACGAGATGAACTGCCAAGTTTCAGGTTTTTGTACATTTTAAACATTTGTTGTACATGAACAAAATATCAGTTTTAATTAATTGAATTAAGGTTTTGCCATTAAAAAGACTTGATAAAAAAGATGCAGTGCTACATTCAGTCCTGCATTACTGACCGTGTGGTTTTCAGTTTGTTTGCACCTCACAAAAACCTTTTTTTTAGCACCAGTCACCACCGACTTCCTCTGGACAAAATCAGCAGACTTATCAGTGCAGCATACTCCTCACACAGAGCTCATGTGATGCATAGATTCTACACATGTACCTAGTTGTCACTGAAAAAAATGCAATTTCCTTTGGTTTACACAGATCAAAACTTTTACTTCAACAAACATCTCCATCATTTATCTTCTGCACCATATACACACTCCTTCATGCAAGATTCAAGTGTGAACATATGACGAACAGGAACACGCACACACCTCAGATTTTACAATTCAACGAGTTTCTTTTGTTCCCAAAATCAGATGAGTGACAGAAGCTTAGAGGTGACACATTTCTATGTGCTTCGTGACCTTGACATCTGGCTGTGATCAAGGTGTCTCTGCATAACCGCGCTAATTATTTCGAACAAAAGAACCTACATTTAAAAGGGTGAAGGTGTCACACAACACCTCATATCACACACCACTCTGGGAGTTGGGCCTGTTAAAGGTATCTAAAAACAAAAGTTACATCTGTCATCGCTCATCTGCTAGGTATTGTTCTAAAGGAATAAAAAGCACACTGTAAATTTTATAGTGTGAGAGAAAACAACCATTTGATTATGTAGAGATGATTGTTTATTAGTTACACCTACACTCACTGAGCACTTAACACTAAACTAATACTGTCTGGCATTAATTTGTCTGGCACTGACAAATGTATTAGATGCAAGTGTGTTACCGGAGGTTTCTGCACACTATTCAGACACGCACATCTTGTTGGTCACCTTGAAGGTATAAAATTAGAGACTGCAGCTCGTTTTTTTTCCCTGCACAGTTTGTGTTAATCCTCCTCCAGTCCTTCATCAGTCAATTTACAGTGCCTTGCAAAAGTATACATACCCCTTGAACTTTTCCACATTTTTTCAAATTACACCCACAAACCTAAATGTATTTTATTGGGATTGTATGTGATAGACCAACACAAAGTAGCAAGTAATTGTGAAGGGAAAAGAAAATGATGCACAGTTGTTTTTAACATTTTTAACAAATAAAAATCTGAAAAGTGTGGTGTATGCATTTGTATTCAGCCCCTGTACTCTGATACCCCTAAATAAAATCCAATGAAAATCCAAAAGACCAATTGCCTTTAGACGTCACCTAATCAATAGAGTCCACCTGTATGTAATTTAATCTCAGTATAATTACAGCTGTTCTGTGAAGGCCTCAGAGGTTTGTTAGAGAACATTAGTGAACAAACAGCAACAAGAAAACACACCAGACTGGTCAAGGATAAAGTTGTGGTGAAGTGTAAAGCAGGGTTAGGTTATTAAAAAAAATATCCCAAGCTATGAACATCTCATGGAGCACTGTTCAGACCATCATCCAAAAAATGGAAGCAGTATGGTACAACTGCAAACCTACCAAGACATGGCCGTCCACCTCAACTGACAGCCCAGCCTAGGAGAGCACTAATTAGAGGCCCTTGGTCTGCAGAGCTCCACAGCTCAGGTGGGAGAATCTGTCCACAGAACAACTACTAGTCGTGTACTCCACAAATCTGGCCTTTATGAAAGAGTAGCAAGAAGAAAACCATTCCCATTTGCAGTTTGCTCCAAGCCGTGTAAGGGACACAGGAACTAACACTGGGGAAACTAACACTGCACATCATCCCGAACACACCATCCCCACTGTGAAACATGGTGGTGGCAGCATCATGCTGTGGGGATGCATTTCTTCAGCAGGGACAGGGAAGCTGGACAGAGTTGATGGGAAGACGGATGGAGCTAAATACAGGGCAATCCTGGAGGAAAACCTGTTAGAGGCTGCAAAAGACTTGAGACTGGGGTGGAGGTTCACCTTCCAACGACCCTAAACAGAGCTACAGAGCTACAGAGCTACAATGGAATGGTTTAGATCAAAGCATATTCATGTGTTAGAAAGGTCCAATCAAAGTCCAGATCAATCCTAAATCCCATTGAGAATCTGTGGACAAGACTTGAAATCACTGTTCACAGATGCTCTCCATCCAATTTGACACAGCTTGAGCTTGCTACTTTGTGTTAGTCTATCACATAAAATCCCAATAAAACACAGGGGTATGAATACTTTTGCAAGGCATCGTATAACCAAGGGACTGCTGTTGGCTGGATATATAATTTTTGACAACACAATGTTAAAAATGGCATCTACAGGAAGACACACCACACTACTGTCCACCACCCAAATACCAGTCAGTCAGTTGTGGTGCTGTAGAAAGGGCTGACATACTGTAAAGCATAGAGATGTAACCAAATATGAATTCATTATGAAGCATGAACAGATGCATAATAATGTATAATGTATTTTAAATACAAATTTGCAAATATAGACAAGGTAATTAGGAGGATTATACTTTTTTTCCTAAGTAGCATGTCAGAAAGGTTCACAGGGCATCTAGTTGAGACTAGAGGTTTGTATTGGGACTGAAATGCTGGCATTCATACGTCTTTTTTTTGGGGGGCCCCCAAAAAAAACTAGACGATGCCTTGTATAAAAAAAAAAGCTGAATATTAAATCAGAATAAAAGAAACATCCAAAAGAAACACTAATATTTAGTGTTATTTATTTATACAATGTCACAAATAGTTTTACATCAACACAGTACACACTACACATTTTGGAAAAGTGCATGCTGAGAACATTTTAAAAGAAAGTAAAGGCAGCAGCTACATGATGCATAATAAAAAGCAAACTGGACAACAAAAGCTCTCTTAGAAAAAGAATCATTATTTAATGCCGTTGGTGACTCTGACTCCGGGGATATTACAGCAACACGGCAGGAAAGGGCAAGCTTAAGTTGACAGTTTAGGAAACATTAGCACTGGAGAAAATGGAAAGGATTTTTTTTCTAAGAAGGACACATTAATTCTAAATACTTTCTATATAACAAACTTTAAATTGGTCAATGTTTTTACGTCAAAAGATTGTGTGGAATGACCTCCACTAGACCTCAATTTAAGCAGTGAAATTAAATACAGAAAATGAAGCAGAATATAAATACTAGCCTTGCATTTGTTTAAACCTTGTCTAAAAGTAGCCTAAAATTACTTACTGTGGGTGATGCCATTTCTTTCCTATTTATTAGGTTTTTTTTGTATAATGAACTTTTTACTAAATATAATCTAATATTATCTGCTGTATTACAGCGAGATCCATGGACAAAAAGGCTAGTTTGACTGTGGTCAAACAAAGTCTTTACACTATGAGGCATGTACAAACCACACAGCCCTACTGATGTTTAACCTTTAAGTATATACCAGAGCCCTTTATATTATATACACTTACTTTTCTCACTATCAAGACACCACTATACAATACTATTGGTTGGATGGCTGCTGTTAGATTTTCTTTTAAGGTTAGAGAAGGTCTATCAAAGAAAGCTTTGGTGTGTGCCATGTACACTGCATAATATATAAATTCTACATTATTTACATTAATACTTTGTTTTGCTTTTCTAGAGGTCTTCCTGGGAGCTGAGAGTCATTTGCGCTCTCACCCTCCAGAATACCACTTGCAAGCTTTTCCGCCTCTTCACTTTCCAGCCTTGTTTTTTGCTTATAAGCTCTCAGCTTTCTCGGCTCTCAGCTCTCTTCTCTAGGTGCGCGTCCTGTTTGGTTGAGAACAGTGCTCAGTTCGCTGAGAAGACTCTGAGGCAATTGTCCTGTGCTACATCCAACCATCACTTTTTTCTGCTGAGATTTGGTTTGGTTAGCAGAATCTGTATGAGGAGCAGGTCTACACCAAGTCTGTAAGGATGCTTCGACAGCTATTCTGTTTCTTGATGCTGGATATTTTCCTCCACTGGGGGCCAAAGTTGGTTCTAGTATTAAATCCCCTTTTTGGATTTTAGGCTTTAAACTGCTCTCCGGCATTGCCGTTCTATACACGTTATCCACCTCATTTAAGTTCTTTGACTTGATCTTGTCAGAAGTGGCATTTAGAGGCACCACCTTGTTGTCCTGCAAATTAAATTGAAAAGAATGGTCACGCAACAGACAGGCTAGACAAAGGGGAAACGTCTAAATCTTCACTAGCTCCTGTGTCATTTTCCATTATATTATGTAGATACATGTAATAATTTTATCAAAATATAAGAGCTGTTTCTCTAACTCTATAGGATTTAAGCCAGCATGGAGGCTTTTTTATCCTGACCTCCTTGCTGTGTTTGGCTGCTTCAATCTCTGAACCCAGGCGAGCAGAAGCATGCTCTCTGCTGCTCTGTTGAGCTGAGGATTTGCTCTTTTCTTTGCCTGTAGGCCATAAGTCTCCTTGATTCTATGCAAATAAGCAACAAAAAAAGAAATTTTAGTGCAAATAGTGTTTTTATAGTGAAAACAGACCATGTACATAAAATAATTTCATAAAACATTTATAAAACATTAATATGCAAGTCATTCTGGCTGGATTTTGCCTTTAACTAGGCCTGTCATGTAAATGAGAAGGCAATGATTCGTCTAGATTTATTAATTAACTAAACTTTCTTTAACAAAGTATGATTGAGGGAAGCATTTTGTTCATTCTCACTTTTTCCCCTCATCTCCTTGTTTAAATGTCTCATCAATTAGGTTATGTAAGTGCAGATAGAATACTAAATGATTCAGTGTTTGGTGCTTTTACTTTATAGTCCATTTTCAAAGATAGCTACAACAATCTGTTCTTTAGGTCTTTATGACCTTGAAACTTGGTTATTTCATGTCCTTTCCTGCACTTCACACTGTCACACTACACTACACTACAGTGGGATGTTTGATACGTAGAGTCCTGTAGAAATAAGTTCATAAAAGTTTGTGTTTGCAGTTTTGTGAAAATTTTATTAGTGTCATTAAGGTTCCTGAGACCCATTTCTAAACACAGCACAACCATTTCAATATTACAGCATCGTCAGCAGATGCAAACAAAATGCACAACTAGAAAGGGGCAGCAATTACAGTGAGTTATGAAATAATGTCTTTAATAATCAGAGTTAAATAACCTAATTGCCGCTACACTGATGATTAATAAGTCATAACTCACTTGACTATTAGACAATAAAAAAAGAAGGGGGGGGGGTGAAAGGTGAAAATCTGACAGCACACAAACCTAGCAGAGCATATTCATAGGCTGTCTCTAACTCATTTGCTGTGGCTTAACAGAGAACTGGAAAACATTACTGGCTCAACATAGCTTGCAAATTTTTGCTCATCACTCAGGTTTCTCATGCTGTGGAGAAGCTCACTCTGCACTTTCTGTTCAAGTCAGACAATTTTGTCATGTTCCTTACACAGCCTTCAGATAGGTGGCAAGTAATACCCCTGGCTACAGCCCAGTCAGATTGGATTGATTTTATATGGGTAAGGTGAGGTTGGGTAACATGTTTATTACAGCTATAACGCTAGGATTTTAGTCCTTTCCAAATCCGCCATTTTCGGATTTAAACGTATTTTACATTTTGAATGGACCATGTTAGTAATAACTTACTAATCTGCAAATACTTTTCTACCACTTCCATTCCTCAGGTATACAAAGAATGCAATAAAAAAACAAAACAATGACACTGGAATCACTAATTTTATGGCTAAATAAAAATGTGAAACCAACTCAGGAAATGTATTCAGTATTATGTTATATTAAATACTTTGATATACTTTTTAAATGAACAGTTTTTAACAGTTTTCACACTTGGCTGTTTTCATTTTAGAAATGTTTCTTGATAACTCTTGATAAAATTTTATATTGAAAAAGGTTTTTTGGCCTGTGGTTTCTGTCATTCTTTTTTTTTTTGAGGTTATGTTTCCCTGTAGAGCTATACTGTATTCAACAGGGAAATTAGTTTGGTTGCTCAGTTCTGTAACCTGCAAAACAGTCTTAAATACCAGCATGTGATAAAAAAAAGTGATAAAATCATGGAATGTGATCCAGCCTGAAAAAAATGTCAATATTTTTGTGAGATTGCCCAACCATAATATATCCCATGCAATATGCAACACTTTTGTGAAGATATGTGTAATAATAACCTGCGGGAATACACGGAAGTACCAGAAAAACTGGTATACCATTTAATACTTGGTAGGTCCCCCAGGGGATCTTGGAACACTGATGTTTGTTGAGGCCCCTGCATTGAATTCCGATGTTACTCGCATGAAACGAGACTTGCGAGTCTTTTGACGGCCACACTGCTGTCGTAAGTTCAACATTTGCCGGAATTCTTGTAGTCACGGGACACCTCTGAAATGCTAAACAAGAAAATCCAAACTTTGCTTCTACCTCCTAAATGCTATGACCCATTGCACAAGCTCCATCTATTAAACCACACTGTGAACAGCAAGATCGTGATAAATTGCCATTCTCACAGTGGAAACATCTCAAGAAGCTTCCATAGATGTCTGTTGCTTCATATACGCACTGGTGGATGCAACCAATAACATGCATAGGTGGCCTTGCTGTGTATTTTGCATAGTGGTACTTCAGTATAGAACATAACAGAAAAGATGTTTTCGCTCTTTTCTAGGGTCTCCCACTAAACCCAAACAAAACCAGCTACTGGTCAAGTTCAAAACGCAGAGCAATAAAATATAAAAGATGTATAGAGAGATTACTAATGTTATGTGAATTGATCAAAGTTACTAAGACATGCTCAAATAGTACTTAATATTATTCCACCACAGCATGTACAGTAAGTAGAGACATACAAGTGGCATCCTTTGCATGAACGCTGTTTATATTACATGAAAAATTTCCTTGTGACAACAGGTCATTGTCATTCCTGACCCAAAAAAAATAATTAGGGACAATCTTAAACCTACCACTGAACAACACCAAAATACCAAAGGCCAAACTCTTCACTATATCTTTAAACACACTAAAACTCTTCAGTAAAAAAAACCCCAACAACAACAGCAGTTTTAAGACCTTAATTATGTCAGAACAAATAAGCTGGAACATTTTGCACGGCTACCTGTGTGACTCCTGCTGCTTGCTGAGACAGCTCGTACTTTTCTGTGCGACTCAGCGGCCTCTGATCCTGTTCTTGGCACGTTCATCCTCATTTTAGCTTGTCTACCTGTATTCTTACCTATCTACTCTTCCTCTGCTATTGCTATGGGAACCATACCTTAGGGACTGTGAGTTTGAGAAATAGAGTAAAGCAGAGTCTGAGAGTATCAATTTATCTACTTGCTGGGTTTGCTCCAGCACACACAAAACAGATGTGCTTAAAAAAGTATAACCAAAAAAAAACCATTAAGCACATCTCATCCCCCTTCTGTCTTTTTCTCTGTCTCACCGCTTCGATCCTTCCTTTCCCAGAAATCTGCTGTGCTCTTCCTAGGAAGTGATTAAGAGCTCTTTATTTTTTAATGCTGCATTGCTACTTTGGGACAAAGAAAAAAGGACAAAAGCTTTCAATAATGTTAAGAGAACTGAGGACGGATGATAAGACAGAAGCACTAGGCTAGAGAAAGGGGAAACGTCTAAATCTTCACTAGCTCCTGTGCCAGTGTGTGCCCTCTGTTTCTATTATTAATGCACACTGAGCTGAGTCAGGCCTTTGGTCAGTAGCTGTATTCAGCTGTGGAGAAAAGCATGTGATGGAGCCAGTGTGATTGCAGCAGTCTACATGACCTTATTTCTACTAAAAGACTTTTCATGATAATGTGATTAATGCAGCCAGAGAATGACCTCAAAACTTTCTCTTTATTCATGTTCCAATCCTTTTTCCCCCTTTTCACAGAAAGGAAACTGCTTCACTAAAAATGACCAGATTTTAGTCACTTAAGTCTGCATGGAGGCAAAAACAGTAAAAGTATTTTCCTTAGTGTAAGAGTCTCTTAATGCACTTGCTTGCTTACTTACCTTACTTCTGATAATAGCTGTAACCCAGTCCAGCTGTGACTCTTTTCCCTCACAGCAGAAATACCTAATGGAGAGAACACATGTTCAGACATTAAAATCATATCTACAGTGTTCATTTATGGCTTAATAATAAAAAAAAACACTTTGTAAATGTATGTCTGTTCAACAGCAGGTTAGAAATAGAATACAGAACGTATACATGACAGAATCAAAATCACTGACTGTTCAATTAGCCCAAAATTAATTGTACTTACCACTGCTGTTTTTGTGTGTAAACTGTGAAACCCCAACTGTTGGGAATTAGAAAGCAAAAGTGAGAGAGTTGGAAAATAACACATAAACCTTTACCCTCCCAGCATTTCACTAAGGCCCACATATCGATTTAAGTCTATTCTCAACTCCTTCCAACAGTCACAGATCTTGACCCCCAGAGGATTGCTTAAGCACTAAGCAACCGTAAAATTCAGCTTAGCTTCCTTTACTGCAGCCTAAGTGTGGTTTAAAGAGCTGGTGGGAGGAATAAAAGCTTGGGCTAAAGGAAGGCCTCCATGCTCTTTGCTCTTTGGCAATATTTCAGCACATGATACTAATGGATTCAAAATGTACAGGAAAGCCGCAATATGCTGTGTATAAAAGCCCTCGTGCTTTCTAGCCGATGGACAGGGCATCGAGGGAGTACAGATCCGGCAACATTACACGCTTGTTTTTTGTTAAACTTGTGATGTTTTGTTGACTTTTTGAACAAGTATGATATGGTACCACAAAATGGCAACTTTTTTTTTTTTGACTATTGTAAGGATCAGGCCAGTTGGTTAGCATACTTTTTCCACTTAGGAACAAACTTAAACACTGAGTGAAAGCTGAAGCTCAAAAGCAAAACATAAAACCAAATACATATATTATGGAGTTCACCAGTGGCTCTTATTATAATAATAAAATCTAGACCTACAGCTCTTTCGAAGAATTTGAACCTGAACCATCTTTCTGATATAGGATTTCTGCTGTTTCTCTTCGGGGACAGAACACTCTTCGGCACGGCTTCCAGCCTTTTATCGTGTCTCGTGCAATCTTATTTTTGTGAATCTGTGAATCACTGCTGTTTGAAAACACACAGTGCTTTCACATCCAGCTGTATTTCCCTCTCTGACTCTTTCTCCAACTCCATTCAATTTGACTTGGATCAATATTCCCTTTAATCTCTCCATCTCCAGTCAGTTGCATCTCTCATTTCACATCCTATACGAATGTCAAACATGTTATACTTCCAGACACAGATACCTTGATCAGCGGACCTTCATAGACAAGTTTATGAAAATGAAAACTGCTAAAATAAAATGAATAAAATAAAACAAATCCTGTGCTGCAGTTTCCCCAGCAGGAGAGGACAAAATGGATCATTTGTACATGTTAAAACCCAATTACATTTGCTCAATTCTGCTACCGTGCGATCTAAACATGGTTTTGAGGAGCCTCATGAATCCTTCCTCTGGGGTAGAAATTTTAACTAACAAATCTTTGGCACAAGCAGCCAAGACAGCCCGGGTCTCCAAGTGATATTAACGAGGACAGAGGCTCACATAAAAATCCATCTGAATCGATCTTAATCAATCAGATTTTCAGAAATATTAATGTGTGTTTCGGATGGCAAAACTAATTTTGACTAATGTTTTAATTCTCGGACTTTTGAGCCCAATATATTTTGCATAAAAATAAATATGAGAACTTTAACAGCTACAGTTCTTAGAGTTCAGCAAGTTTATCTGTCAAATAATCACAACTAAATACACATTACTATTTTTTGCTGTGGTTTACTAGAGGATGATTAATAAGAATGCATAAATGAAGATGCTTACTTGCTTGTTGGTTTCAGCTTTTTTCTTATCCCCAAGTAGCATTTCACTGACTCCACAGGAACCTCTCTCTCTGGTTTAGCACTCTGAGGAAAGATGGCATGCGACATTATCATCACACTAAATTGACCCAAAAAAGTCAGAAATGTGATTCAGAACACATTTAGAGTCATGCGCCATATGACCGTTTCATACACTGATGTGCTGTTATATAATTTGTCCATAACTTGATACAGCTCTTGCCTACTTTGTTGATTATACCTGGTAGAAAATAAAATCATCTTTGCTTGAGGAGATGGCAGTCGAAATGACACCAGCAAATTTTCCCAAACCATCACTGTGACAAGTGCTGTAATTTAATCAGACTTGCAGTTGGGCATGAATGACTGATATAGCTCTCTCTCCTCTCTCTCTCTCTATATATATATAAAATCTACCGATATTCATTTGCTCAAGATGAGACAAATAACACTGCTACCCTATATACAGCAGTAACAAGCCCAAGGCCCTTGTTTAAACTAGCATATGCCAACAACACTGTAAAGTTGCCCAGAAGGTATGTATTTCACACTTAATGAACAACAGACCCCAGACAGACAAGAGCACACTGATATAAAAAAAATAGATCTCTCTCACACACAGAAACCTTTTGCCCACTCATTTGCTCAGGAAACTTGGAAAAACAAAAGCATCAGAATATCAATTAAATTTCTGCTTCACAGTTGATTTGCACCTTCTTTACTCAGCAATTAGGAGAACATTCTGACATATTATACTAATTAAAAAGAGAACAGCCTACTTTTAAAATGTCTTTACCTGCCTCTCTACACCCACATGCACTAACACTTCCTTCCTTCAAATATCACTTATTAACAAACATTGCTCTCTGTGCAAGTCTCCGTGTCAGTTCGAGCTGCACGTGCTCCAGAGGGAGAATACACCAGAAAATGCATGGTGCTAAAATCACACAAAACAAGACAATTTATAAAAGTAGAACTGTTTTAATCACTGTGTTCATCCAGGCAATGAGATATGGCTGTGTTATTCGCCCTCATCAACATACCATAAGTGGGCCAACCAACCAGCACAGTTTGGCTAATTTCATCCTACTTTTAAACACTAGCTGATCTCAGGCACAGCAAATGCTGCTGTAACTAATGTATGGGAATCAGAAGAGTCAGAGTGTCAAGTCTGCAGGCGAACACAGGAAGTGGGTGAAGCTGCTGATCAGGAGCACCATCAAACTGAGGTGCTGCAACTCTGCTACAGGCAATAAGCACTCCATGAACCTGATCTGCCTGGATCCGAGTGCAATAAGGGGGTAATTAAAAAGAGAGAGAGAGACAGAGACAGAGGGAGAATGGAAGAGAGCGATGGGCAGGTAAGATAGGGCGAGGATGAAAGAAAGAAATCAAAAAAGAAAGAAGTAAAGGTTCATACAGGAAACAGGAAGAACAAAACAGATACGGAGAGCATGAGTGCAGGAGCATGTTGGAGTGTCAATAGGTCTGAGAAGGAGCTGAAGAGAAACAATGGAAAAGTGAGTGGGCAATTTAGTGAGTGCATGGATTAAATAAGGGCGAGCGAGTGAATGTATGAGTGAATGTATGAGTGAGGGCATGAGTGAGGGTATGAGTGAGGGTATGAGTGAGGGTATGAGTGAGGGTATGAGTGAGTAAGGGAGGGGGGAGAGAGTAAAGAAGTGAGTGAGTGAGTGAGTGAGTGAGTGAAGGAGGGAGGGAGGAAGAAAGTGAGTGAGGTAGGGAGGGAGAGAGTAAGTGAGGGACGGAGGCAGGGAATGAATGAGAGGGAGAGATGAAGGGAATGAGCAGGAAGGAGGGAGAGAGGAAGCAAAGAAAGAATTTATACTTTTGCATCTTTATATAGCAGAAGCTTCTTATCCCGCAATACAAAGTATTTGTCCTGAAACTTGTTCCCAGAAAGCAATTTGCAGGAGCCATCTTTAAACTTGAGTAGTTCTCCTTTAGTGAAGTCCTTCTGCCCCCCTAAAAGACAGACAGACAGACAAGCGTACACACACACACACACACACACACACACAAAAAATGAGATCTAGACACACACTTGATTATGACTAAATAACTGCTAAGTGATTAGAACACATGTACCATATTTTACTGCATGTGATAGTCATATTCTGTAAGTACAAAAGTCAGTCTACATGCACTAACCAATCTTGCAATCATGCTAACATTAGAACCCGGCCAGTAAAATGACTAAATAATATTGTTTGGTGAAGTGCTATTACTCCATGTATAAAACACTGTACATTACAATCACTGTAGTTCAGTAATAGACTATTACAGAACAACGTGTGTGATTCTGAGTGTTATCACTAATGTCTGGAACAGCTGAAGGACGGCCAAAAGCAACCACTAAATGAGCTTGGCTGTAATGTACTGAAAGCTTTCACTTAATAGCAAAGCAGAAATTGGATCAAGTAGTTCAGAACATGGTGTTAAATTGTGGAAAAGATGCCCGAGTGGATGGGAATCGAACCTGTAATAAAGCTGCATGCAGAAATGAGGTCTTACAATGGTGAAAAATAATACTCAGGGAAAAGCCTTTGATTCTGCTATTTTACTCTGTAAATGGCTAAACATAGCAGTCCCTTATGTTTAAGAGAGGTAACGATGCTCTACCCGAGTTGAAACAGGGCCTCTTTGATCCATGAAATATTTTAATGAGCAGGAAAGCTGAGCCAGGATCCTCCAGCGTGCTCCACTCCAAAACCTGCTCCAGGATCTTCTCTTTGTAGTGTAATGGGCGTTCTGAGAGACACACACACGCAAGAGTGAGACAAACTCATGGGCGTCTCAGTGGCTCAATAGTCTTAGGGTGCGTACAGACTTGTCCGCTTTTGTTCTACTAAAAGGAATCCTGGAGTGATTATTCAGTAGTGATTCTGTGTGATTATTCTGAGTAAGTGTGAACGCTTCCTTTCGAATTCTGGATCTCACTAAATAGAGACCTCCAGAGTTGGTGGTTCGTTTTAAATTGAATTTTGGTTCGTTTCAAGTATGATAACCAAAGGCATCTAAACAAACCAAATGCAGGGCATGGTGTTACAAGATGCAACACTAAATGCACCGCAAGAGAACAGAGTGCACTGAAAACAAAAATGATTTGACGCCTTTATCCAATTCCACCTCCTGCAGTGTTTCCAGTTGGTAAAAAAATACCACCAGGTATATACAAACCTGATAAGTATATAACACATTGTTCCCTGACAACTGGCTTGCAATATACACATACATACAACTTCCTTTTATTTTACTTTAGTTTTTTTACTTTAGTATTTATTAACTTATTTTGGTTTGAATGTAAATTTGCGTGTGTGAACACTAACCAAACCAGGACTAAAATGTAACCATGTATCATTTTCTTGTTCTTGTCGATCCAAACTACAAGTCTGAACACACCCTAAAATGAAGATTCAAAACTTCAGGTCCTAGGAACACCATTGTGGAGCCCTTGAGCAAGTCCCATAGTCCTCAAATGCTCAATTGTGGAAGTCACTTTATGTTTATTAGAAGTAATAATAAATGTAATAATGAATAAATGTAAACCTTTTATCTTTCAATGTGGCATTAAACAGCATGATCATCAAGTATGAAAAGGTTGTGTGGCTTGCTTGCTTTATACAACCCCTGGCAAAAAGTATGGAATCACCAGTCTGGGATGAGCACTCATTCAGACATTTTATTCTGTAGA
>JAOVYV010000042.1:8690525-8701206 GCA_025674545.1 Hassar affinis | reverse complement strand
CAGGCTGGTCCAATTTAGCCATGAAACCTCCCACACTAAAATGACAGGTGTTTCAATTTCATTGTCTAACCCCTGTATTTAGAGAGTTTAATGTGAAGTATAATGCTAAGTAGGCTGATCTTAAGAAGACTACATTTTGTTTGTTGGTTGGTTTATTTAACATCACTTCAGCATCTATGGTTATTCATGACAAGGTTTGGCTATTCAAAGTCAAGGTTACAATGATAAACACGTTTCATCAGTGCAAGTTCAATGTGAAACACAGTCACGGGCAAATCACCTAGCTTACATGTCTTTGGACTGTGGGAGGGAACCAGAGAACACAAAGTAAAGCCACAGGAACACAGGGAGGACAGACGCCACACAAAAAGGCTCCACCTGGATTGAACCAAGGATCCTTGTTGTGAGGTGACAGTGCTACCCACCGCGCCATGAAGGCTACAGAGTTTACGTTGCTATGGATACAGTTCTGACTGTAGAATGTAATGTGCTGTGTTCAAATTATCCAGTTGTCCACTTGCTCACTCACTCACTATATGGTGTTCATTATATTAGAATGCTCACTAGTTGGCTCCCGAGTGGTGCAACGGCAACACGTTCGCCTGATTATCCGGAGACAGTTAGTTTGAGTCCGGGAGATACTATAGCTGCCCATAGCCAGGAGCTCAGAAAGCTAAATTGGCCATTTTCTCAGGGTGGGAAGGGCAGCATACGCTCTCTCCCACCACAATCAGAGCAAAACTATCCAGTCATGGGTGTCTGTTAGCTGTCAATATATTTCAGACACTATATAGTGAGTGAGTGACTATTTTGGTATTCATAATTTTATCACTGTCTCATAAACAATGCGAAAAGGGATTTGCACTACATGTGTGAGGTCATGGACATCGAAGTTGCTGTTTTTTTTTTTGTAGTTGTAATTCACATATGTCTTCACAATGTTGAAATAAAACTTTGCAACACAATTCAGTGCACAATTTAAAGCATACTTTGGCTGAACTGTATGCACCTACCCAAGCATGATGGGGGATGCTGCTATTTGCAATATATTAATTGTGAGTTAATGTCACTCATTTAACAAAGTGAATGGACAACTGTACACTGAACAATTCTACTTAATGCATGATGATGGTCTAAGCTGACTGATGTAGGGTGGACTACCTTTTTGATGTGTGTTGTGACAATTTTTGTGGGACAATATACAGTCATACATTTACAGTTGAGATTTCAAACAGCATTATAATATTTTTTGAGGAATTTTTAAAGCAAATATTCTGTCAAATTATTTATTTCTTTAGTAAGCGGCCATGTAATAAGCAGGATATTGTACAACGAGCTGGTCAATACTGCAAAATAAACCCCCTTCAGTGATTCAAGAGCCCTCCACTTGTGCCGCTGAACATATTACATATTCGCTCAAGAGAGGATACTGCAAGACTTTTACTGCAAGACTTTTACTGAAAGACGTATACACCCACAAATAGGAAGACACACATCATCAAACACAACATACCAAACTGCCAGGCGCAAATATTTCTGTTTTCGAAGAAAATGTTGTAAGTATCATCATTGGGGAAACATTAGTCCACTATCCAAATCTGCCAAGAGGGCCAATTAAGCTCTCTCCAAACAATTAAAGCCATTTCCGTATATTTCACACAGGTTGACAAGCCCACAGAGGTTTTATAGGAAAGGAACGCATTTTCTGAGCATTTTAAAGCAAACATCAAAGCAGCCTATAAATCAGAAAAACAATAAAGTGTAGGTTTATAATGCCTACAGATGCTTCAGAAAGTTTCTTTACATGAGTTCCACAGAAAGTGGTTGGAGGGAAGTGGAGGTTTTGAGTGTGTGTATACAGTGTGCATACATACATGTATGTGCATGTACCTGAACAGATGCTGCAATAACGCTGCCAGCGTTGATCTATTGATCTTGGGTAAACTCTGAATATAGGTGGAATACTTCTCAACCCTGTCCTTCTCATTCACTTCATCTGAAACAAAGCGTGGCACAGTTAGAAAATGCGTCAGCCAGTGCTGCACGTAACTGTTCCATAAGTTATATAACAGTGCTATATAAAGGACTGAGCAGTGATACCTGAGTACACGTAAAGACTGCTGAGAAATGACTCAAGCAAAAGTAGGAGAACACTGCTGGCATACATGTTTTACAGTATCTGATATTACATGTACAAAGAAAAAAAATAGCACTAGGAATTTTTTGTGTGTTTCTTTCTCACTATTTCCCATGTGAACAAAAGCAATCTTCTTTGTTTCAAAATATATATATATAGTGTTGTTACAGTGATAATTAACAAAACAAACAGTATTCACTTCATATGAAAAGTCCAATGTCTATGTGGGTTTCCTCCAAGAGGGTCCAGGTTTCCTCCCACAGGGGGAATTGGAGATACAAAATTCCACCACGGATGAGCGTGAACCCCCATCTAGTGTGAAAACTTAACCTAGTGATGAAATCTACACAACTTAGCAACTACTATATGCAAAAGATGATGTTAAACTCCTAATGAATGAATGAAACCAAAGCCATCTGGAATATTTATCTGTATCATGATTCTCGTTATCATGATATCTACTGCTAGAAATGTACAAGTGTCATTTAAGCCTAGATGAACTCAAACTTTTGTGAAGAGGGCACTTGTGACAGTCGAACGCATCAGCTGTTTGGCAATGGCAGAGAAGATTTGGCAAATTTTTCATGGGGCAACCCACATTCTCAGCTCTCCTAATCATCCCACAAATGCATATTCCTTACAAATGTGGCACCATTTAAAAAGGAAATTAAAAGATTTCCAATGGTATAAGATGTATTGCCGAGGAACATTGTTACAACAAAGAAATAATCAACCAAACACAAATTTCCTTATTTTTTGTGCTATGTTTATATACCCAAAACATTTATTTAAAGGAAGTATTTATTTAAAGGAACATATTTCTATATTTGTTTCAATATGTATACTAACCGAGGGCAGAAATCCAGTATGGGTAGAGCTCTTTGGCTAATAAAGCATCCTCACAATTGGACAGGAAGCTTATAAGTACGTCTGTGACGTCCTCTAATCGATGATCCTGAATTCGAAGCTTAACATTTCGTGCGTCTCTGGTGAACTCCTCCAGCAGATGCTCTACACGTTTTGGGTCACCGCTCTTCTGATAGATGCCCTGACGACACAAACCTGGGGTCAAAGTTCAATGTAAAAGTTAGGTTTGAAAAAAAGATATTTAATAATAATAAAAAAAACACAGAGAGAGATTAAATATAATGTACCGTATTGAGTGACGAAGGCAATACAGCTGTCAACGATAATAGGGACGTCATTTTTGGTCAGCTGTTGATTGCCCAGTGCTCTGCCGTCTCTGCCAGCGGCTAACTGGATGGCAGAGTGCCATAAAGCAAAATCCTGTTTAGTGAAGCCATGGATGTAGATCGTCCTGCACCACATATAGATACAGAAATGAGATCTGTACAATGGTTCATGAGTCCAGTTATTTGTCATTATGAACTAAAGAAAAGACAGTATTTCAGCAGTAAAAGAGATTACCTGCCACTCTCAACCATGAGCATAACCTGAATTCTCTCATCTCCGTCCAAATGCATGGAGACAGCTATAAAGGCAAAACAAGAGGAACTGTAAAAGTGCAAAAACATCCCAATACTTTAGGTGAAAGTTGAGTCTCTTTGGGAGACATGGCACATATTGTTACTGTTTTGCATTTGGTTGAGAGTAAAACTTCTGTTTGGAGCAAGTGGGACGGAAAGCTCAGTGTCGCTGGTCATTATTTCTCCCAGCATGTGCAGGAGAAAGCTGTCTAATGCTGTCTGACCATTCTCATCAAAAGTATATAAACACCCCACAATGCCCCAGCCGATTTACTGAACAACCCCCTTCAACACCCAAGTGTGCACCTCATGACAGTTTAAATCTCTTCATCTCTGGCTTCTAGAGTTCACTGCCTTCTTCCCAGACCACACTATCTCACTTCCCCTACCACAAGACAAAGCCACTATATACAGTATGCTGTGGATACTAAATACAGTGGCTCCACTAGCTTTGAGGTCTGAAACAATAAACTTTTATTTAAAAAAAAAAGAGGAAAAAAATATGCCTATTCCCCAGGCTTTAGTAATACAGCTTTGAAAGAAATGAAATGTGGGACCTTGAGAGAGGCAAAAACAAGGTACATTAATTAAATCTGGCCATCTTTCAGGAGCAGACAATTCTGTTTACAGCTTAGATTGAATACAAGTTTTTTACAACGTTAAACACATAACCCTTATTAAATATCTGAAAATGACAAACACTCAGAATAATTGATTAAAAATAGCAATCTCTCCAGCCTGCCCTTGAACCTTTACAGCAAATTATGCCTAGGGTAAAATGTTTTCATGCATAAATAAGACCAATCATGCAGTAATTAATACTAGAGCTGGAATAAGTCTGTACTGTAATCTGCAGTTTGTTTGTTGGGTAGGGTTCAAGGTAACAACAAAAATCAATGCTGTATCTTCCATCATAATAATGATGAGTAGAACAAGAAAATTATAATGATCACTAGGATGCAAGCTTTCTAACAATAAAAAAAAACTTTTTTGGATTTTGTCCAATTCGATTAAATGAACTTTAGAAAACAACTGAAGATAAGAACAATGACTGCATTTCTACAAGTATTCTCAAGGACAGAACAGAGGGTCAAGTGGTAGGTATTTGTTACTTTTTGTTAGAAGCTCTGTTTTACGGATTCTTTAGACAGCATACTAAAACAGTAAGCCTGTGCTCCGCACAAAACCCAGGATGCTACAGGACCGCCAGTGGGTCGCCCAGCTCATTTTCAGACACAGCACCTCTGCTTCCTCTGTTTCAGCTAGTTGGAGTCGGTTCCCCATGAGCGTTACTTTTATGCTGCTCTAAGGATGAATGTTCCAGCACTTAAAATTCAAAGAGAGTTTCACCGACTCACAAGTTTTAGCCCCAGGATCACTCTGTCCTTTAGTTTCAAATGGGAAAAAAGGAAAAAAAAAAAAAAGAAAAGACCGCCAAACCACCAACAACCCACCTCAATGCTTCATCCTGACACTGAAATATGGGCCATGTTCATTTAATGCATAAAGTTCCAGCTTATTCATTGGTTAAGTGTTGGGTCTGGTGGGTTTAAGCTCATAATTCTTGCTGCCATTTTTAACTGGGTCAGAGTTATTCACTAACTCAAATGGAAAGCCAAAATTAAACAATCCAAGCCAGGAGCAGTCTTGCCAGTTTAAAATATCATAATACAATGCCAATTAAATATCCAAAAAATGCAATGTTAGTGTTATGTTTCATGCGATAAGGTATAAATAATCAGTAAATTGGAAAAATGTGTGACAGTGATGCTTAAAATTCAAATTATCTACCAAGATTTTGGGACCAGCAATGCTAAAATTCACATAACTGCATAACAGGGAGTGATACAAATCCCTGCTTTCCATTTAAATATCGCTCCAGTGTATACTGGAGTACAAGATTAACTAAACCAGAATGTTGTGATGCAACTAAACAGAAATGAACAAAGTCTTTTTTATAGCTTACATTTGCAGCTTCCAGCCCACATATCACTGGCAATGCCAAAGCTAACTACAGTCTGGTTTTTCAAAGGAGTATCACACGGGGCACAGAAAGCTCAGGTCAGCCACAAAGCTTTGCTATGTCTGGGCTCTAATCCTGTGTCACAGAGCTTCAGCCCTCCAGGGTCCCTGTTCTAGCTCCAAAGAGATCAGAGACCAAATGGACGTTCGCCTATTATTTGATAACACTCCATTTCCAAGGTGATATAACTGATATGGCATCCTGACGATCCTCCCACGGGTAAAAATGGCTTTATATATCAGATACAAGGTTGTGCCTTAACTGGATTACATAAATATATGCTCTATAACGCATTATCCGGTTTTCAACACTCCACTCTCTTCACAGGTGTCTTAACCTTAAAACAATATGAAAGTTTCATATATGGGATTCAGCTAACACCATAAAACTCTAAGTCCTGCAGAGTATGTCTGCAAAAAAGAAACTGAACGTATGAAGAAAGTGCTCACATGCACATTTGTGTATCACCCTTAATAACGATACACGGTTGTAACATAACTGAAAAGAGAAAGTTGTCAGCGTGAAGCACGCATGGCCAAGAAGGACACGTTTCAGAGAGAATGTGGGAACAGAGACAAAGTGGCTTGCAGAAGGAATGCCAATGAGAAATTCAATTGAGGAAAGCAATACACAGACAGGTGAAAGCCCCGAGTAGGTAACTTCAGTGAAATGGCTTGGAAAATTGACTCCTGACAACATGATTATTAGAGTGATTATATAGAGGTGGATAGCCATTCATAAAGTGCCAACTCTTTTTTTTTTTGACAGGCAGGAACCTGATGTGGCCTTCTGCCGTCGGTGACGTTGTGCATTCTGACTTGCTTTTCTGCTCAGCATGGTTGTAAAGAGTAGTTATTTGGGTTACCATTGCACCAACTTGCCCATTCTCTTCTGATCACACTCATCAACAAGTCATCACCGCCGGCAGAAATGCGACTCACTGCATGTTTTTTGCTGTTTGCACCATTCTGTATAAACTCTAAAGTATAAATCCCTGAAGTTTCTGAAATGCTCAAACCAGCCTCTCTGATATGGACAAGCATGCCATGTTCAAAGTCACTAAGATGACATTGTTCCCCCAATGAATAAATTTTACATGAACATTTACTGCTATTCTTGACCTGTATCTGCATGATTTTATGCTCTGCTGCCGATAAATGCTTGGCTCACTGCACGACTGCATAAACGAAAAGGTGGTGGGTATACCTAATAAAGTGGTCGGTTAGTACATGCAAACACTGATCACTTCAGGTTGGTGTTCATGGGCATTTGTGTGTTTTCTTACTGAGCTCCTGCAGGCGTTTGAGTTGTAAAACCAGCTCTTTTACGTGCTGGCCTTCGGGATGAAGGAACAGTTCAGAGCCTACTAAAGAGAACCATCCTAGTCTCCAATGATAAAGGTCACGACCCTCCTTATAGTACAAGCGACCAATCAGCTCACAGTCCTTCTTCAGCAAAGAGTCCATCCTCTCAGGGTCCAAACACTGGAGACAGAGAGAGAAGTAGAGATAGAAAAGGGGAGGGAGAGAGAGAAAGAGAGAGAGAGAGAGAGAGAGAGTGAGTGAGTGAGTAAGTGCACAAGAGATACCAAGTAATAACCATCCTTCTGACAGAATATGATGGACAGATAAAATAACTGCTCTGAAGTTCATTACACAGCCAGACACAGTGAAGAGGACATAAATTGTATGGCAGATATTTTCCAGCAGAGAGAAACTCTAGTTAACCCCTGAGTTCCATCACTTTAGGAAGTTTCAGTCTGAGTGGGAGGACACAGACGAACTTTTAACAGCTGAAGCCACGACGTCAGAAAACTCTTCCTACATAGGCACTGACACTTCTCTATAGCAGTCACATGGAAACACAGAGACGAAGAAAAACACCTTTCTCATCCATGTGCACACACATTATTATGAATCTTCAACTGCTGCTTTGTCTAGACAAAAAAATCACAATGATGTTTCAAAGATTGGAGTATGTGCTGTTTATCACACGCAGTTACACATGCCAATAATGATGGTGGCTGGAGCTCTCAGAAAGGTGCAGAGAATTTATATGGGGGTTAAATATTATTTTCATCGATTAATTATTTTGACTAAATGCACTTTACATTTTTCTGTCAGTCCAACTTGACAGTTTTTGCATGTTGAGTACACCATAAGCAACCACCTCCACACTGATGACAGGGAAATCGCTGCTCAGCTTTAACTGATGCTGCTATTGCATAAAAGGGAGCAGGAGGTTACACTAGGCTTCTGTGCATACTGGATTGCTCACACTACATAATTAAATTTTTACTTACATCAGAATTTAGTCATGACCTCCGACAGCTCAGTGGACTGCATCCTTTTAGCCAAATATTTGCCGAAAATTGTGACTAAATCATGTGAAATTTGCACACTGCAAGCCCAGATTTAATCTCCCGGGTTTGGTTGTGTGTCCACAGCAGACTGTCCAAATCAGTTACTTCTCATCAAACACAGGCTCATGAATTCTAATCTTTATATTGACTGATGCATCATTTCCATGTATTTTTGTCTGAGGGCATTATGGTGTAAGCTGTGTGTTTAACCCCCAGCCACACACACTGCAGAGGCACTACATGGACGAATGCACCATCAAAATACATTGAAGTACCAGAAAAACTGGTATAGCTATATATATAATAGTTAATACTTGTTAGGTCTCCCATGGGACCTTGGAGGGAACGTTGCACAGTCCTCACGCTGATGTTTGTTCAGCCACCGCTGGTCACGTTCACCCAGAGTCATTTTACGGCCATGCTGCTGTCGTATATATACACTGGCATCTTCTACGGTGTGTGTGTGAGAGAGTGTGTGAGAGAGAGAGAGAGAGAGAGAGAGAGAGAGAGAGAGAGAGACAGACAAGCAGACCTTGATGATGGAGTGGACCCAGGCTTTTTGTGCATCTGATGTCTGTGCACCAAACAAGAGCATTTTCTCAGAATCCAGGTAGATCTCAAAGGTGAACACTGCCCTAAGGGGGAAAGGAAGTCAGATTACAACACACACATACACACACACACACACACACACACACACACACACACACACACAACTGTGAAAGCAAAGTGCCTGGCTATTAATCTCAGTTTGTCTGCCATTCTTACCGCAGGTATTACAACATAAAAGGATGGTCAAAGGTCATAGTCTAATACTGCCTACAGGGTGGCCTATGCACCATGATGTTAGAATACTTTTTAGTGAAATGGTTGTATGAGGAAATGAGTGTTTTAGGAAATTACTGACCTGCACACAAGTGTCAAACACTACACACTGATTCATTAAAACAGAAGAGGATGAGGAGAGGAAGAGAAAAGGGGCAAAAAGGAGGGGAAAAGAAGGCGATCATACCCTGCTCCAGTCATGGTCTCCGTGTTGTTAATGGCCAGGCTGACTATCTCGTTGACCTCCACTCTTCCTATCGGTGAAGCGCTCTTTTCACCATCGTAGTAACTCAGGTAGCCACCTTCTAGCGTGCACCAGCGTTGAACCATGTCTGCGACATAAAGACACCATCTTGCAAATTTTAAAATCAAGCTGCCAGAAAAGGCTCTTTAGGGCAACACATAGAATAGAAAGTTAGTTTATGAGTTGTGTAGTCAGGGCCATAATTTAATTCTTTAAATGTTTCCCTTGCTAAATATTAGTAGCTAATTTCTTTCCTTTACTTAGTTATTCCTCACCTGCCTTAATATTATCCCCAAAGTCTTCCTGCCAGTTTATAGCCCACTGTTCCCCAGTCTGAGTGTGCAACTGAACTAGAGTTCATACTCTTCCAAATAATCCCACTTTTTTCTATGGAACTGATTTTGAAGTCCAGTCAAAGTGTCCCAGTGTTCCAGCATGCTCGTCTAAGAAGTCACACAGATTTGACCCTATGCACCCTACAGTTGTTATCCTGACATGTGGGAGTGTCAGTGGTGCATTCTGCTGTGACAGAAAGCTCAAAAGGCATCACAATCTGTCCAATACACTAACAATCTGGTTTTATAACATGTAGCATTCATCATGTGTAGGATTTATTTATTGTGATTTTGGATAGTAAAATACTAATGATTAGTAGCATAAGTGTAACTGGGGATGATTTTAAGATGTGTGGTCAGCCACTATATTACACTAATGCTGCAAAAACATGAAAAAGACAGACAGACAGATTCACACACACACTTTGGAGCAATTCAGATTTGCCAATGGTGTTTTGTGTTATTCATTACATGGTCTCCAGTTATTTGGTTTACTCTGGCAGTCCCCATGAGGTAGCTTGAGAGCCATAATTTGATTCCGTATGTTGATGCATTTCCTTTTGAAACAGGAAGTCATTGTGATAGGGTGTTAAAGTGCTTGTCTGATTTTCACAACACGCAATATCGTCCAAGCCCCCCAACGCACCCGGCAGCTATTCGTTGAAGGATTTCTTATCCATCCTAGATGAATATACAAGGTGTGCCTGGAAACCAATGACATTTTTTTTTTCTTTTTATTTACTGAAACAATTTACAATCCAATATTATCACCTTCAAAATATGATTGCTGTGAATGCACACTGCGCTCCCAACGCCTCTGCCGTTGTTGGTAGCACTGTTTTTAAAGTTGTGCATGTTTGAGCTGAGGTCTGCCATCAGTGCAACAGACAGTGAGAGTGCCACTGTATCATCTGCATCATCATCATAAAGAGGCATCCGACACATCTCAACTGTAAATAAAATAATATTATTTACTCTTACTGATGGAGAAGCCCTGACAGAGTATAAAGACAGAATCTCGATCATTTCTCGATCAGTCTGAGGTAGAAAATCATCCCAGCAATGGTAGAAGACGGGCACATAACCACCAACTTGCACAAATTCCACCCTCTTTCAATGTTTTTATCCCTCAACCAAGCAATAACTGAAAAGGGAATATTGTGTGGAATGATGTATAGCAAAAAATACACCAAGAAACCATGTTTCTGCTAATGAGGTGCTACTGTAGAGCAAGAGAGCATAGTTAACTTGGGGGGGGGGGGGGGCAC
>JAOVYV010000042.1:8652087-8665815 GCA_025674545.1 Hassar affinis | reverse complement strand
CTAGCTCAGATGTCTATTAAGAGTACAATCAGGTATGAAAGGGTTTTTTTTAATGAAAAGGATACCTAGTTTAGGAAATACTGTATCTTGTATTTATACTGCCTGCAATGTTGAATTGAAGACAAAGTAAATTTAAAAATCACTGCTTACTTTTTTTTTTTTATTTGCATTATCCATACTATCCCAACTTTGGGGTTGTAATTAAATATTTAATCCTGGTCTCAAAATGCTGAACTTAAAAGCTAGTTAGTATTATAGGAAAGGCTAATTGCCGTACTAACCCCATACTTTCAGTTGCTAAAAGCTATAAACCATGTTTATACAGAACTCCTATCTCTCCTACCTAAATAAACAATTATATCCTGTTTTAGGAGCATTTCTGAACAGTGTAATGATTACTGGTTCAACATCTGTGCAATATGAATGAAGGAATGAAGACACAAGGAGTCAAGAAAAGATACTCTTTTTTTCTACGGATGGTCACACCTCCCACCTCCTGGAAAACGACATTCTGGAGTCGTCTGGACCTTCTCTGATCACAATGATGCTCCTGAGTATAGCTTAACTGCCATCATATACAGTGATTGCATTGCAGTGTGCTGATTACAGATTTAAAAAAAAAAAAAAAAAAAAAAAAAAAACGCAACAACACACTCCTTCTGACTGAAGAGATTGTTAGAGGAATGTTAGAGCGACGCGATTAATGTTTTGCTTTTCAGTGTGGCTTCATGTCATAAATTTAAAAGTACATGCAAACAAAAAACCTGCACAATAAATAACAATTAAAAACAATTAGATCTAGTTAATTTCATTTGTATTTCATAACCAAAATTTTGCCATTCTAAATATCGGCACTGAAGTGATATTTTTAGAAATATGTATAGAAAATGCATTTTTTTCCTCCTTCAAAATAAATCTATGAAACACCAAAAGCTCAGAAATGCATAGCACCCAACCCTGTGCGCTCTGCTTCAGCTGGAACTCATTATCACACTAATCCTATCCATTTCAAGACCTTATTTCTCACTAGTCACAGCTCTAATTGCAAACGAAAGGCATAAAAAGGCATTAATTGCAAATGAATCATGAGTAATTAATTGTGTTTGTTGGCCTGTGTTTGCTTAGCTGAACTTGAGGCATGATTGTCGTTGTTTATGAGAAAAAGAGATGAATTAAACATTGAGAGAAACACATTATATGAATATGGATTAAGCAGCCCTCTCGTGTAATTAGTGATAATATGGAGACCTCACACGCCATCAAAGACGTCGAAAAACCTAATGTGACTGAAAAGCCGGTGCATTTTAAATTTGGCCTCGATGTGGATCGTTTCCAAACAAGTCTAGGGTGCTTTTTATGTTTAATGTACATAATAAAATATGGCAAAAACAACATGAAAATATGGAGGACAACAATACTTTTCTGTAGGAATAAAGTCCATAACGCAATTAGCATTTAATTAAGAAATTTAAAGAGATTTAAATGAAAAACATTCTGTATTCCCAGTAAAAAGGGTCACCACGGGTCAGCTTCCTACAACAGTAGGCAAAAAAAATGTATTAACAGTCTTAAAATTGAGCAAAAATAAGAGTGAAGCAAGTGTTCCTATGGAAACAGGAGTTTGTACTGGGGGGAATGTCCATTATCTCAACGTGTGATGTAGAGAGCTTATTGCAGTTGCATCAGGGGAGGCAAGAGCACCTCAATAACTGTCAAAAAGGTTGAGACAGGGGAGGGAGAATGAAACAAAAAAGAGAAATGCCAAGAGAACAAGCAGTGCGTCATAAGATTTGTAAATGTTATTTTAAATTATTATCATTTAACAGCTTCATCTCTCAAAGCATGATGCCATATTCTCCTACGGAAAAGCAACTGAGCTGCAGCAATCATCCACCCCGACCTCCCATTACAACTTAAATATACAAAGCGCTGCTCATTCTTCTCGTTTTCTCCAGGTCTAATTTTTACTTCTCCCTGTTGAAAACACTGCACTAATCATTACCCACACATAAGATTTCCTCTCTCATTTTCTTTCCCTCTTTCCTGCTCCATCTTATTGTCACTGACAAAGTTAAAAGTAATTAAACAACCTCTACTGCAGAGATTCAGCCCAGGGTGTTGTATCTGTTAAATGTTTAAGCGCCCAAGCGTTGTTCTCGCATTTACCAGCTGTGCTGGACAACCTCTGGAAAAGGGCAGACTCAACTTTACTGTTAGAAATGGATTTAAATGTATGATTACTATACTCATGACAGTTAGCACTATATGTAAATAGTGGCACCTCTATCAGAAAAGGAAACCGAGTGAATCATATTTGATAAAAATGAATCTCTGTAACCATGGTAACTCCACCATGGCTTAGCATTATGCAATGCAGTCTGAAACTAATTGGACAATGACTGATGTTTTTGTTTTGGTTCTCGACTGCAGAACATTGAAATGAAACACTGAATAAAATGAGGTTAAAAGAACGGCAGCTCTAATTTGAGGCTACCTGCATTCATGTTATAAGAACCATATAGAAAACGCATCCACGGAAACTTGGCCACTGGGTATTTTTTTGCCTAGCTTGAGGGTATTATACAGTAAAGTACATTTAAAGATTTTTTTTTATTAGTTATTTATTGAGGTTCCAAGGATGTTCTTTTGTGCCAAAACGGTGGCCTTTCAAACGTGTTTTAATCTTGGCCTTCTGGTATGAATTCTTTATGGACGATCCCTTGAGAATCAAAAAAGATGATGAACAGTGACTTTTTAAATGGCTCATGCAAGCTTTCTTTGGGTGTGGCATTCAGCACTGTGTCTTTTTGGCTCAGGATCGTTCTCGAACACCCATGCTTCATCTCCTGTGTTCAGGAAATCGGGCTCTATGGTGAAATGATCCAACACTGGCTCCAAATTTGCTTGCCTTATTCCGGTGACGAGGCACTTCACATCACAGAAACGGGCACTGCGAAGGCTGGAATGCAACTGAAACGGGTCCTACAGCTTATCTGAGATCCCACTCTAACTGACCTTGATCCACCATACCCATGCGTAAGCCCTATGGAGCGCAGGAACTTCATTCTCATTTATTTATGGACAGACCTCATACTTACACAATGTATAACCTTAAGTGAACTCAGCACAGGTTTCAAGATCTCCTTAGTAGTACACCAACAATACTCCAACACCACATACAGCATCACTAACAGAATGAGAAAATGTACCCAGGGCTAAAATGTTCCCCAAGATTAACTTGCACTAATCAACTACTAATTCTAATCAGCAAGGCTCCAGAACACTAATAACCAATCTTTACAACCATGGTAAGCAGAAAAGCATTTGAGAAGACACACTGGCACAACACTTCAAACCTTGAGGCAGATGTATTACTTCTGTTTCCAGTTACAAGTACACAAGATGCTTTTTAGCTTCCACTTCTCACTGGAGCCATTTCTTTTCTTTCTTCTTAATTCTTTTCCCCTGCATTTGTTGCTTTTGTCATTTTATGGTTGAATTTGTCTGCTGGTTGCTGGCTGTGGGAGAGCTGGCTGTGAAGTGGCGAATTTTCCCAGGTCTGATTCACAATGTGTGATGTGATTCACATGAAAAATAGTGAAAAATTTTCAACTGTCCCATCTTCAACCAATCTGGCCATTCTATAGCTACTTCATTGGATGTCTGTTCTTTTATGTACCGTTCTGTGTAAAAATTTTTTGTCTGTTGTGTGTGAAAATCCCAGGAGATCAGCAGTTTCTGAAATCCTCAAACCAGCCTCTCTGGCACCTACAACTGTTACACAATCAAAGCTACTGAAATCATCTTCCGATGTTTTAAATGAGAACAAGGTCTTGACCTGTTTCAGCAAGAATTACATAATACAAGAAATACATCATACAGGTCAAGAGGTCAGTTCTTTACTGGATATGCATGTGTACATTACATCAATATCCAGTAAAGGACTGACCTCTGAACAACATTACATGCAGTGTGTGTGCACATGTGTGTGTGTGTGCGAATGTTTGTCTGCATGTGCTGTTTGGCAAGGGTGTACCTGCACACATTTTACAGATGACCACGCCGAGGTTAATGGAGGCCCACTCTGGATGGGAATCTCGGCAGTCTGCACAGCTCCTGTTTGACCGGTTGAACCAAATCTTCTCGGCCACTTCGTAATTGGACAGAGTTTCAACGATTGATTCCTGCACTGCCTCGATCCACTCTTCCCTCGCCCGCTCGGACTCAGCTGAGAAACTGAAAGGATTGATTGTTTTTAAAGCATTTTTTATGAACCTGCGGAAGATGTACAGCTGACGGTTTTTAATGTTAGAGAGAATGGAAAGAGTGAATGAGAGAGAAAGACAGAAAGAAAAGGCATGTTAAAGCCAGGTGAAGAAAAAGAAAGAGAAAGAAATGAGAGAGAGAGACAGAGAGATATGGCTAAAAGCTAATCATTTCTCTTCTCCACACTACTGAAAGTCTTGACGACAAGGTGTGTGTGTGTGTAACATGTTCTCCATTGTGAACGGATCGTGAAACGGAGTGCTCAAATGAACACTACAAACACACCATCTATTCACAATCCATATACAATTCCCAGAATCTCTACAGTATTAGGTTGAATGAATCCAAGTGATCCAAGACAAGAATTTATTTCTGATGCTTCATTTTAGCAATAAACTCCAATTACGTTGACAATGCTGACACTGACCTGCTCACACATCCCTTGATAATTAGCAGGCACATGCAAACAGATCAATAAATGTCTGGAAAAAAAAAATTAACCAATACCAATACAACTATATTTTAGCTTTTTAGTTGCAGCCAAATGATCACAAAGCATTAAAAAACCTGCCCGAAGATTACAGATCAGGCAACCACCAACTGACAGTATGCAGAAGACAACTGCTCACGAGGGGTCAAAGTGCATCAACACTACCGTGGGACTACTTCTGCCAAGCTGCGGCTTGAAAAAGGAAAGAGAAAACAGATCAATAATGAGTGAAAGTGGCTCCAATTGGCGTATCAAAGAAACACAACAGTAATGAGCGAGGAACTGTTTGAGGCGGAAAAAAAAGCGAGAGCGAGACACAGCGGGGGAGTGACTATAAGAAGTGTTACCAAAACAAAGTCGAAAAAAGGATCAGAAGTGTCTCATCTGGCACTAATAAATCTCACACCATCGAGATCACATGCTCTGGTTACTCTAAAGTACAGACAAAGATGGTTTCAAAGCTTTTCATTTGGCACGAGTTAATTTTATTCTGCTCTTTAATCACACTTTTTATAAGCTGTGCTGCGAAATTGTTTAAAGGGAAGGATTATGAAAACAATGCTATTTTGACAGACTGAAATAAGAAATGCTCCTGTTCTGACCCACACACTCCCAGAAAACTCCTTGCCACCTAAATCACGAATGTGTCATGACTTTCAAGTGTTATGGTACAGTTGACTCACATTTGCACCAGGTTGTCAAGCTAATACTACTGCCTCCTAGTTCTCTAATCCCAAAATAGCAGCATATAACATGGACCTCATTTACATCATTTACATCATAAACAGTAGGTTGAAATATATTTCGAGAATGTACGGGTAAATTCCTTGTCCATTTGGGTAAACCTACACAAGTACATAAAATCTCCAAACCACTCCCTTGAGAGAAAAATGTGATTAGTGAGCTTTTCTGTGGATGTACAGCTAAAAGGAAGTGATATTAAGGAAGCTTATTGAGATTTAAAGGTCATTTATGAAGATACCTTGAATTAATTTGCTGAGATATTCGCCTACCTGTTTTATCTCGATAAAAAGTTTAAAAAGTACCCAGAATTTATAGTTAAGACACAAACAAACACACAAAGATGCACTCACCAGAAGGATTTGAAAGGGGTGTTGATCTCGAAGCCTCTGCGGTCCACGTGTTTGACGCAGGCACCCGTCAGATCCACCATGGTGATGGCCAACCCCATGTTGAAGTCCTGTAACAGAATCACATTCATAATATTACGCTGTAGTTTGCTTCTCTAAACCTCTTAATCCATAACTATGAAAGACTAGTATCAGTACGGTTCAGCAGCAAAGCATGCCGTCGGCTAGAAAACGCATTGTACAGTCATGTGTGAGAAAGATATGAATGATAATCAAATTATGTACAATTTATGCATCCAGTACAGATTCATCCATTGTATTTCTACACGCTAAAAACCTGTGTTGCTTCGGTCTACGCAATACTTCAAGAATATAAACTTTCACATCCAGATATCAAAAGAATCCTGATATAGTGCCACAGCCAACTGTGGTTGGGCGTCCAAGTAAGCAAAATTATTCAAGCTTTCTGAATGGGAAAGATGGCATACTCTCTTTCCCCTGTGAATCTCCCTGACACTAGCCAAACATGGAAATCTGTGAGCTCATGTATGTGGTAGAGGGCTGATAGAGGGCAGCCCTGTGATGCAACATGAGTGCAGTTTGCTGGCTTCATGTGCCCTAGAGGAAGCATATGTTAGCCTTCTCCCACCCACCACGTGGTTTCTGTAATATCATAACAGAGGGAGCACTGTGTGAGAATTGGCCAGGTGAAATTAGGGATTGGATGGCATGGTTACGCATGAAATAGTAAGAAGGGCCTGGGTTCGATTCAGCAGCCAGGGTCCTTTCTTTGTGGAGTTTGCATGGAGTTCTCCACGTGTCTGTGTGGGTTTCCTCCAGGAGCTCTGGTTTACTCCCACAGTCCAAAAACATACAGTAAGGCAAATTGCCCCGAGTGTGTGTGTGTTTGTGTGACTGCGATTACGATGGACTGCTGACCCGTCCAGGGTGTCTCCCTGCCTTCAATATTTTTATATATGCTGATCATACATTGTACTTTGTACATTGTACCTAAATGTATCAACTTGACCATCATCATCCCATCACACTAATGTGGCTGTATTCCAAATCACTTCCTGTTATCTACATATGCTCACTACATAGGGTATAACATAATGGCATAACAGAACTTACTATAGTACACTATATGTCAAATGATAGTAAGATAGTAGTTTGAGCTATGCCAATAGTATGCCAATTACTGAGTCTTAAAAATCCAAAGCTGCATTACATTTTTTTTACCTTTAAATGTGTAATATATGGGTAAAAATGTGTGAAAATAAAAGTGGAATCATTTTTGAGGAATGAAATCTGTTCCAACAGCCCTACCATATACCACTGCTTTATCATTAGCTGTTTTTAACCTAATGAAAAAAGGATCCATAACGTCCTGTTTTTCTACACGTCTTTTCACAGGTCCACTGAGCAAATGATCATGATGATTTAAGATGTCTCCATAGACCTCGAAAAACTTTCAGATTAATGGTCTGCTGTGCTGCAATCTAACCCTGCATGCATTGACGTGTTTGAGTTCTGCCTCCTCTCAGGGCTTTGAGCAGGTAGCTGAGCAGAGGATCGATGCAGCACTAAACGGGGGCCAAGCGGCGGCTGCTTTTGTTTGTTTGCCACGACTCCGGTTCCCCTGAGGAGGCGCGGGGGTGACATCTGATCAGGGCAGCAGAGCCAACTGCAACCTCCCCTCCAAGGGGAAAAGGAGGGACGAGAGAGACCTAGCGGTGAGCTCGTTCATCTTGTTAAATTAAATACTCCACTCTGCTGAACATGAACAGAGTCGCCCACTTCACTCTTTCTCTGGCGCCCTCCCTCGTTCTCTGTCTCTGTGCTCTTTCACCCTCTCTCCATCCTTCAATTCCCCCTTGCTGTCTTCACCTTCCTCAACATTCCCTCCATCATTGTCTCCCTCCATCTACCTCCCTGCTTTTGCGTCCCGTGCTCCCACTATTTCTCCCACCGCACAACCCCGTGCTTGCTGTGGAGAAGATTTAAAACAAAAACAATGCAATCAATTTCCATTTATTCCACTTCTTATTGCTCGCCCTCGCCTTCTCCCTATCAATTAGCTGACGAAGAGAAATTTCCTTGCATAATAAAGACAAAAGACCTCTCTTCATGCTAATGCAGAAAGTAATGAAAGGAAAAGATAATATACAGCGCACGTGTGAATGTGAGAATTAGAGCGAGAGTGTGTTGTTTATACACAACCATTCTCCTAGCTCATTTGGAAAAAGAAACCATTTGCTTGTGACTGCAGAGACAGCGCCTATGTGTACGTGTGGATATGTTTTTACATCCTAATGCCCCCAGAAGGATAGGAATATCTGTCTTTGTGAGGACATTCGGTCAGTCCCCATGAGGAAAACTGCCTTTTTTGTGTGTGCGTGTGTGTTTATATAAGCTGCAGCATACATTGTCTGTCCTTTAGGTTGGTTTGCCTCATGCACAGTGGATGCATTTACAAATAGAAAAAAAGCAGAGGAGTAAAACAGGCGTGCTTTGTCTCCAATACAGGAATGTGATCACGAATGCACGGCTGAACTAAAAGCTACCTGGTCTGTTTTGCAGAGTCGGATTTTGGTTCCCGTGAGGCTGAGGTAGACTCTGCCTTTGTGGCCGCGCAGCTCCACGTAGCCGCTCTTGCTGCAGCTGAGCTTACAGGGCGTGTGGGAAACAGATGAGCGAGACTTCAGAGCAGCCTGCAGCACCGCCAGCCATTCCTGACGCTCTCCTGAGGGTGGGACGCACAGGAGGGGAAGCTGTTAAAAATGTGTGTGTGTGTCTATATAAGCACGCATCAGAGAGAAAGAGACTGAGACAGAGACTGAGAGAGAGCAGAGTTATATTGGGTCTCGGGCTCCCAGGTGAACAGTATGCAAGAGCGTACATGTGTAAATATATTATATGCTTTTTTTATACACGTTTCCCTGTGAATGAATAGTGAGACACAGTGGCAGTGGGGAATTAAATAGAAGAGAAGAGCCCTGATATTGCATGGCATACTTTTGCAAAGTTTCTAAATTTGCAAATGAAGCCTGCATACAAAAAGCCCTTGTGTCTTATAGGGCAGTCAGTGTGTGTGTGTGTGTGTGTGTGTGTGTGTGTGTGTTGATTGGAACACAAAATGTCCCTTGAAATGGGTTTAAATGGTACCACAGGGGCTCCCACACACCAGCAGCGAAATATTAACAGCTGGATGCCCCCATTCTATGCAGGTCTTCAACACCTGGTGTTAAACAGACAGATGGACAGAGACATAGAGACTGAGAGCTTAAAGAGAGAGAAATATTAATACATCGTTAACTTAATTCATGAGAATACTTTCCTTGCTATGGATATTCCAAATCTTGTCCACAGTCAGAAATCAAGCAAAATATAAAAAAAAAAAAAAAATTATTACATGGGTTTGTTAAGACTTGTTACAGCACGGCAGTCTTTCAAAAAGATAAACATCAAAATGACTTTCAAAAAAAAACTAAATCCACAACAAGGCTGAATGCGATCAGAAGCATAATGCACGCCAGGCTTTTGCCCTGGAGAGGATTCAAAGCAAACCTATTTTTAATCAGTGCCAACCGGCTAAAACACAAAGCACAAGAATGCCTTGCCCAAGGAGGCTCTGCAGTCAAACTCGGTGCCAACAAGCTAATATTCAGTGCTGATATTCCCCACAAAAGCCATAAGGCTCCACCCTCTCCACCACTTCACAGTGAGATTTTGGCATTTCACAGCTTACTTCCTTGGGAACGGATATGGTTTAGACCTGGTCCTTCTGCATGAGCCGGCAGGAAAAGAAATCTCTGTTTAGATCGTCACGTAAACCAGGACAGCGTGTTATATACGTGTGTAAATAATAGCGTGTAAAAACACAGTGCTGCTGAATTCTTGAATCAGATTGGTCAGAAGGTGTTGACTAATTTAGCACAACAGCAGCTGCCACACCTTTCCATGTTAGCGCTCCTATACCACCTCCATAGCTCTCTCTACTCTCACTTCCCAGGCTTTCTATACTGCTGTAATGGTAAGAGTGTTTATATCAGAGCATTCATATCCTTTTGCCATCTATTTTCAAAAATGTATATACACTGAAGTACCAGAAAAACTGGGTTAGTTTACAGTTAATACTTGGTAGAACCCCCACAGGATCTAGGAGGGAACAATGCACAGTCCTCATGCTGATGTTTGTTGAGGCATTGAATTCCGGTGTTACTTGAGGCAGTGTTGCACGCCTATCGTGTAAAACGATTCTTGCCAGCCGACACTGGCCACACTACTGTCGTAAGTTCGAGGTTTTGCTGGAATTCTTGTAGTCACGGTACACCCTTGAAATGCTCATACTTGAAAATCCAAACTTTGCTTCTACCTCCAAAATGCTATGACCCATCTCTAATAGCTCCAACTATTAAACCATGTAGAAAATCACAAAATCATGATAACTTCACGGGGAAACAACTGTAGAAGCTTCCATAGATGTCTATCGCTTAAAATATGTACTGGTGGACACAAGCAGTGACATGCATAGGTGGCGTTACTGTGTACATGAAGCTCCACCAGCTGGATCTACTGACAAAAGTCTATAAAATGATTGATAAAGTGCACATCCAAACACAAATAAGCTTTCAGAATGCCAATCTTTCTCAGCCACTTAAAACACTTTGCTTAGACCTCGGCTTAACGCATTCTTTTTATTTCTTACAGGTTATCTGTACAAGCATTAAGAACGTTTAACAACTGCAGGAATAAAATACTTTGGGACATGCTGTTATTGGTGTGATGCACCAATCATCAGACCACACTACACCACCCCAGTTATGATTATTTTACTGTAACACCAATTTTCTTAAACATTTTCTATAGCTGACCTTGGGTTAGGTTTAGAGTTTTGATCTTAAAAGTTCCAGCTCCAAGTGTTCAGTAAAACCACACAAATATAAACTGTTCCTCCACTCATCACTGCAGTGTGACCCTCAAGGGGGCATCTTTTGTACATTTTGCACCTTTCACCTGTAAAAGTGAATATAATGTATCTTTGAAACTCAATATCCTTTTAAGCCACATAATCGGTTTTTATGGTCCACACTTGTACCTTAAACAAGTTTTTCCCAAGGTGATGGATACATAATAAAAGTACAAAAGACATACCTTCTAGGGTGGCACTCCAGACACAACCTATGGTTAATGTTTTTTTTTTTCCCCTGATGGTGTGTGATCCAAAAATTAATGTTAAAGTGATAAATGAATGCAGATGAGCCATTCACCAGGACATGACTTAACCAGTTCATTTTAGTACACAGCGAGGCACATCACAATTGCAATGCATAGCAATACAATCACTATGTAATCATTTTATACATATCGTTCATCCCTAACATAAACACACCAGCACACACAGACTGACCTCTGACATTTAGGATGAAAAATATTTTGTGTAATAATTGCTATAGCTACACCAAATGCCAAATTATGCAAATGAGAGCTTTTATTTAAAAAAATCATTTTTAAAGATATTGTGCTACTGTGTGTGAGAATCCTGACTAATCTCCGATGTGTTCTGTGGGTGTTCGGACAAATCAAGGCTTTTGCATTATTTAACAAGCATTAATAATTCAGGCCAAAATAATGCAGGTTGGTCTTTAACTGTGTCATATTACTCCTTCCCTAATGTGTTTTTAATCTAAGGCATTGCGTAATACGAGTTTTATTTCATACTATGCAGCTTTACTTGAAATAGAAACACACAGCGGGAGCTGAGCAAACAATATGAATATACAGCACGATGTACGCCCACGGACCAACATGATCCTCATGGCAGGTGTGTGTTTGTGTGTTCTGTGCCATGTGGGTGTTTCTGTCTGGGAACTTTTGGGTGCTGTATTTTTAGAAAGTGCTTATTTCTCACTCCCTCCACACAAATGTTTTACAGTCCCGATATCACAACACCACCATAAAGTTTGCGTCCACGTAGCTGATGTTCACCTGGGGAGACCTCCACACCTGCAGCCTGGCAAAAACACTGCACAGCTGTGGACCATCCCAAACACCCGTACGTATTCATACGCATCTAAATTATTCAGCATGTGCTCGCCGTGTCTTGTTCTGCCTCCGACTCTCGCTGCTCAATCAGGGCCTTTTCCTTTTTCTCTGTCCACCCCCAACACCCTTACACCCACTCCCTTGCTCTTTTCCTCCATCTCTTGTGTTTGTCTTAAGATTGATGACTCTCTCAGTCTGGTATAAAGCTGTTTAAAGATGCATGAGCTGACCAGGCTGTCTGTCTGTCCAGAACACAGACCTGCTGCTAATGAAAAACCTCTGCTAACCCCTCATCCAGACTTACGGGGGGCATTCGAACAGATTCATAGGTCGCAATATCAGACAGACAAAGATACATTTTTAACAAGCTATATAAATATTTTTTGCCACACGCCCAAAGCCATAGCACTGGCTTTCTAATCTGCAGTCAGGAGCTACACATCCTGCATGCAGACAAGCCCTGACACAGAGACAGGGATTTTTATTTGCTTTATAAATTGGCACGTTCACAGCCGACGCCGACATTCCCTGCAAGACAACACGGATTCATATAAATAACACTGCTGGCAAACCCCACCAACCCTGACTGACAATAATGCACTCAGGCAGGACATTTAATGCACATATTTAAAATCATGCCATCATCATCCTTCATCATCTTCGTCGTCGCTGCGCCAGCACCATGTTACGGCTCAGTGTGAAACGTGTCTACACTCTGTTGGCTGGTCGACTCCAAACAGCGGCGATGAGGAGAGTAAAGCTCTCATTAAACCAGACAAGGCCCCGGCTAATCGAAGGAGATGAGCAGTGAGAAGAGCACACACCATTCTGTTTGAGTGAATGTCTGGCGGAGAGAGACAGAAAGAGCGGTGAGGGAGAAAGAGAGAAAGTGATGGCACAGCAAACAGGAGGGAAGAGATGTGGTGTGGATGAGACTGCATTCCCATCTACCGACTCTGAGCTGGATGTGCGATTGCTACCGACGTGCATCTCAACAGATGTTCCTGTACAGAGACCAAGAGCAGAAAATGCCTTTACTCAAAACTCACTCATAATGGAAGCCTGAAGTACAGTTACTGGATTCTGCTAAACATAGCTTTGTAGAACATTTTCAGGAATTCCTGAGGTCATCTGGAACGAGTATCATATTTGTCCGTGTACTGTATATTCACAGTTTGCTCAACTCCCACTGCGTATTTTCTGGGTAAACTAAAACTGTATAATATGAAATTAAAATCATATTATGAAATGCCTTACAGTGTATTAAAAACACATTAGGGAAGACAGAAAATGACACAGTTAAAGCTCAAAACTCTAAATATGCATAATTCCTTCAGTCAGGGATGAATGTGCGTTAACAGAATTTGTGGACACTGTAAAACTTCGGGAATGACGAACTAACTGAAATGGCTTTTTCTTCTTACTACAGTGTTGGACGTTGGGATAAGAATAGATTTGGTTGTTTGCTATTGCTTAATCGAATACTCCTTTGCATGTATATGCTGAACTGTCCGAGCCACTGAGACCTCAAGCTTGAGCTTGGGGGTTTATCTCTGTGTACTGGTTAGGTGGGGAGAGTTGTTTTTATCTTTGTTGTTACAGGTAAGTTAGTTTATGTTGCTGTCATTTACCAGTGAGTGGAATCATTACACTCACCCTGAGGGTGTTAATAATTAGTTACTTCCTATATATACAAGGGTTAGACAATGAAACTGAAACACCTGTCATTTGAGTGTGGGAGGTTTCATGGCTAAACTGGCCAATCTTCATTAATTGCACATTGCACCAGTAAGAGCAGAGTGTGAAGGTTCAATTAGCAGGGTAAGAGCACAG
>JAOVYV010000042.1:8629236-8651501 GCA_025674545.1 Hassar affinis | reverse complement strand
CACACAGAAAGGACCCAGACCGCCCCACCCAGGGATCGAACCCGGGACCTTCTTGCTGTGAGGCGACAGTGCTACCCGATGAACCACCGTGTCGCCACATTTATATAATGCCTTTCTGAAACCCAAGGACGTTTTACAGTCAACATACGACTTTAACACCAATTACACACTGGTGAGAAGCGGCAGCCAATTGCACACAGCGTATCTCAACCGGAGACCACGGCCCCCCGGGGGAATGAATGAGGTGCAGGAAAGGGAGAGCGGATAACACCTAGAACAGAGCACAATTCACCAATGGGTGGCAGACACACAGCCATTCACACACTCACACCAGGATTATAGGGCAATTTTTTGTACATCCAGTTCATGTCTTTGGACTGTGGGAGGAAACCGGAGAACCTGGAGTAAACCCACGCAGACACAGGAAGGACATGCAGACTCCACACAGAAAGGACCCAGATCGTCCCACCTGGGGATCTAACCCACGACCTTCTAGCTGTGAGGCTAACCACCAGTGCTATGCATCGAGCCACTGTGCTGCCCATGGGCTTGGATTTTGAGTACATTATATTACTTTAAAAGTCACATTCAAACTCCACCCACATATTTATAAATTAAAACCCAACCCTAAACACACACACACTTTTTGTTTTAACCATAGACTGATTTAGCTCTGCCCACAGACCTCAGTTACAGTTTCATATGAACAGGAAGAAGCAAATACAGGAAGATATGTTGAAATTATTGTTTGTGGTAACAACCCATAGGCTACAGAAGCAGCAGACCACAATTTAATTACAAATAAATAAATAAAGAGAGTATAATAGAATTTTACAGTGAGGAATATCAATCTGTGAGGGGCTGATTAAAAAATAGATCATAAGGCAATCTGAGGCATTTGAGAAAATCTTCTCTGCACCCAGGCTATTAATAAAACTAATTATTGCATTGCTTTACTAAAGAACCACCAATGAGTGGAAAAAAGTCCTGAAGTTTAACTACTCGTGCCTCCTGTGGGGGGATTGTGGGTAAAAATACAGGAATGAAGACCCAGAAGGAACGGAAGAGAGGCTGTGCATGAGAATGAGGAAGCGATAACTAGAAAAGTCTCACCTTCTTTTTCTACCCGAAAAACAAAGGTTCTCATTGAGGTGACCACCTCAAACTTATTGTCTCCCACAGCGCGCACCTGCTTTACAGCTAGGAGAGAGACCAGTCCTTTAGAGTACATCTCCTGCAGAGAGAAAGAAAGAGAGAGAGAGAGAGAGAGAGAGAGAGAGAGAGAGAAATTCAGTCTCGCTACTTTAAAAGACAATCACATTCATACTCCACCCACACACACACCGCTGGCATCTACTTCACAGCGGAGTAAAATCCAACTCTCATACATCCGCTAAAAGACTGATAGAATGGGAGATACACCCAGACAGACACACACACATGCACACACATCCTTTAGATGAAATTCCTGTGTGGGCTCAGGCTCTATGTGAAAAATATGTACATAAACACGCACACGCACGCACACACAGTTATCTAGCTGGTCCGAATATTAATACTAGGATCCATCTCCAACAAACAAAGCTCTCACATATTTACCGCTTGGAGATTTTCAAGGATTTCGGGAGGGGAAAATGGCTTGCTTGCTTGCTTAGGAAAAAGTGTATTTGGTCTCTCTTTGTGTGCTTCAAACTAACTTGAGCAAAACAGATCGCTAGTCGACCCTGTGCCCCATAACCTGAGCCTCAGACCTGTCTGTAATTTCCTCATTCCAACTCCCCCATGAAACCTCCTTGAGCAGCAGGCAGCAGCGTCTCCTCTACACATGAACTATGGGCATGTGAATTTTTAATCTTGCCAGGGAGAGACTGATTCGTCCATTCCATCTGCCTTTTAATTACTATGATGACCTTGCACTATTTCTGGTCTTTTCTATCCAGAAATAGCAAAGATGATTGAGTGAGGGACTCCCTCCTTAGTGAGCACAAAAGGGAAATAGAGGCACAGTGGGAGAGGTGCAGAGAGTGAAGAAATGTACAACAAATGGGGAACGGGGGGGTGGGGGGGGGTTCGGTGACAGCAAACATATCGTGAGGAAATAACTAAGGCAGAGAAAAGGTAGCAAACAAATGACAGCACAAGGTGGAAAGAAAAAGAGAGCAAGGGAGGAGGGGAAAGGGGTCATGGAGAGGACCATCTCCACAAATTAAGGCATGATGTTAACATTGGCGGCTACAGCTAACCCTAATTACGGCGCGGGGCGGCCATCTCCTTTCTGTGGGATTTCGCTCTCTCTCCAATTTAGCACTTCTCCCGTTGCTACGGCACTAGGGCCACGAACTTAGCAGCATTCTAATGAGTCTCTCTCCATCTAAATTTGGACAGAGGGGAAGAACAGAGGAGCAAGGGAGGAGTGAAAAGAGAAACGAGCGCATCTTTTCAGGAAGCTAAGTGCCGATAATTAGGTGCTATCTGGGTTAGCATTAATTACGCATTTTAATTGTTATTTTTGAAGTCATAGGGACAGGACTGAAATACCGAACAAATGTGTAAACACATGGAGAAACATCCATTATGAGGTTTTGAGGCACTTTGCAGGACGGCATATGATGATACCTAGCACCAACGTACAAAAGCAGAAAGGTTGTGGATGTGCTTTTATTTAAGAAGAATGAGCTCCAACACTTGATAAGCTGACAAGACGACAAGATTAAACAAACCTTGTGTACATCATGCATTTTTGTGTTTGTGTGCATGTGTACATACATGTTCTAACACGGGGCTCGGACATGCTTAACAAAGACGTATGCACATGCGCTGAGAGACACTACAGGAGTGCTGTAAATTTGTGCCAGTGGAAAGCATCATTTGTCACAGATCCCAGACCAAACTCGCCATTTATTTCATAATGGTTAAGATTAGGATTTGTGGAACAGGTCCTGCACCAGCCAAATTGTTCAGGTACTACACAGAGTGCTGTTCTGCCTCTTCAACCTTGCTCATACTGCAAAACGCTGCTGCTTCGTTTCCACTATGGAGCCACAGAGACACCAATTGGCCATGCTGAGGCACTGCAGGCAAAAACAGACCAAACACACGTATCGCAGTCCCTTTGGATCAGGCTCAGAGATCTGAGTTCTGCCATTATTATGAGCAATAATTTGTAAACGTTGCCAGGAGCAAGCCTGGCGGAGCTCTTATTGGCTCTGCATAGACACTGCAGTGAATAGTGACATGATGACTAACCTCAAATGCTGCTATTGCAGAGATGCTAAAAGGCAATGGGAGGATACTGCTGAAAAAGGACAGCAGAGCATTTTCACAGGGAACTGGTGGCAACTTTAGGAAGAAAGCTTTGCCTTAATTCAGTCCCAGACGGAGAGCTAATCCTATCTCCAAGCCTGTTCAATCTCAATCTAAAGACAGGTGACATTCTAAAACCCTGATTTAAAAGACACACACACACCACAAAATCATGCTGTCAAACTCTCACAGGAACTGGGATATAAAGTTGATGTAACTGGTGGGAAACACCAGAGGAAACAGGCCACTTAGGCCCTTGGGGCCCTAAACAGTCCCAGTGAGTGACTGTGGGTCTCTTCTCCCACGCCTGCTGGAGACTGCGGTGTTTGATGACATCACCAGGTGATGCTGTGGTGAGCGGCAGCTGTCTATGTCTAGGCGGTTTCGTCAGCTTGCCTCAGAGAAGTCGGAGAAGACGTGGGAACGGTGTGTGAAAAAGACTCAAATATCAATGCGTGAAGAGGATCTAATATAATGAATTAACTCATTAATACACAAACATGCATCCTAAACTGGACATTATATATGTATACACACACACACACACACACACACACACACACACACACACACACACACATATATACATATATATATATATGCACCGAGTGAGGTTTAGTGTCGTTACCATAACAACTGGAGGTGCATGAGTCTGGCCAGTGTATTCAGGTTCTTAATCATGCTGTTTGCACCGTTAATGAATTTTAAATCGTGTGTGTGTGTCAGGAAAATGTCACCCAAGTGTGATTTTCACATAGACAGTGAGAAGAACAGATTGCGCAGTAAAGTTGCTCAGCGTTTCATATTTGCCCAACATTCACGCACACCATCCATCCGTATAATGCCTTCACTCATCTTCTAATGTTACTAATGCAGATTCCAACAGCAAAGGTCATCAGACACATAGCTTTTTAATGGATTATTAAAAGGATTACCCACCTTGTTCAATCTGATTTAATTCAAATTGGCCTCAATTGGGTTATTCCTCTCCGCCTGAGGTATATACATGAAAAAGTTCTGTCGGCTTGAGAGATCAATTAGATTATTAATGGATTATTAGGCTGCATGTAATCATAGCTGTTTAAAAACACATGTAATAATGAATTGTTTTCTGGTACTAGGTCAGGCTCATCAAAAGCTCACCCACACCCACATATAGAGAAGGTTTTCGTTTGAGGATCAAAGGAAAGAAATGGAAAGGGCTTCTGAGCAGCCCAACAGAAAACTGCTTAATCCTCTGAAAATCATCTGAAGCTACAGACATCCATGAGCATCCAAAACAGTTAAACTGGCTGTGCTCTCTGGGCAGGAGGATGGCATCTCCCTCTCCTTCACCCTCTCCCCAACCCTCTCCCCAACCCTCTCCCCAACCCTCTCCCTCTCCCTCTCCCTCTCCCTCTCCCTCTCACTCTCCCTCTCACTCTCCCTCTCACTCTCCCTCTCACTCTCCCTCTCACTCTCCCTCTCACTCTCCCTCTCACAATGTTGTGAGCTCATGTATGTGGAAGAGGGCAGATAGCAAGCGTTCTCCTCCAAAGTGTGTTGGCCTGTACCCTATCTGGCTATTAGATGTTTTACGGTAATGAGTGGGATTTGGCAGTGACAAAGAATAATATGTAATTTGACCCAGACAACAACCTATACAATTAGAATCAGGTGTCAAAGAGGAATTAACCGATTAAAATACATTTTTTGAGATTGAGATCATAGCTTTCTTTTGTCCTCTTGCTTTTGATCATAGCTTGCTTTTGTATCAGTTCATAGCCACAGTGAGACACTTCCTACTAAAAATGAATAAAACATGCAGTGGTTAAGTAGCACCATAAAATGAAAGTAGCATGTTTTAGACATTAACGTCTTGTTTCCTTGCTGCTATATTAGATATTTTTTTTCCATTTGAGGTGTTAATGAAAGAGATGCACATTCTAGCAGAAATAGCTATAGAACTTGTTCTGACCACAAGAAAAAAAAAAATGCCACACACTTCCTCTCACATACAAACACAGAGCTATGAGCATATGAAAGTTCTTAGATATCAGATTATCTGGGTAATACAACAAATGACAGAATACAGAGCTGATGTTTGCCATTGCAGAACAAAAAGTGGCAGGAGAGAAATCGACATGGCATGGTCACCTATAACGCCGAAATGCAAACATAGATTCGAAGAGAGACCACTTCCAAGCAAACCACTTGAAGACACAAAGATTTGGATAAAACTGACATCTACAAGGTGATCAGAACACAAAATATAACAAAAAGGGACACAGAATGAAAAGTAAGGGAAGGAAACAAAGCTTAGGGGAAATTAAATTCAATTTCAATTATATTTTATTTGCATAATGCTTTTTACGACACATATGGTCATAAAGCAGCTTATCAGAAATCAGGATGCATATTTAGATCCCTAATGAGCAAGCCTGAGGCAGCAGAGTCAAGGAAAAAAACTCCCTGAGCCGACATGAGGAAGAAACTTTGAGAGGAGCCAGACTCAGCCTCATCTGGGTGACACCGGAAAGATAGGGTGTCGCTGAGTTGCAATGTTCTTACCTCTTTGCTTCCTCTTCTCTCTATTATTCACTGCTAAGCACAATACTAACCCTGCTTCTTCCTTAAGACATGCAGGTAGAGAGATAGGGAAAACCACAAAGAGCCACAGTGATAGAGAGTGTGAGCGAGGGAGAGAAAGAAAAGATGAAAAGGATGCTGAGGGAAGCAGGAAGCAGTTCTGCTGCTGACCCTCATTTATAGGAGCTAAATAGGGCTAAAGCAGCATAACAGCTCAATGCAGACAGGTGCTCAGCCTAGCATGGAGGAATGTCACCTTTCCCTTTCTCTTTTTCTCTTCCTGGAAAAACTGTGGCGCTCCTTTATATTCAACAATGTCACCTTCATCCTCCACCACCTTCACCAACGTTCAAACGGCGGCGCTGCTTTGTGCTCAGGATAAGCCGATATATAAAAGATGTATGGTTGATGGATACGTTTGACATTTTCACCGGTGAGAAGCAGACGAGTCATCCGAAAAACGACTCACTTTGGAGTCATTTGAGACACTAAAAGCTGCTATTCTGAATATATTAAAAGAACCACAGGCTCCTCTCTACATGGCAGTGCGTGTGGCAGCTGGGATGCCAGTTTTTTTAGGTATTCCTACCTTGTATCTGGATTCACTGGCCTAAAGAATTCACCATTTAATTACTGTAGGTGCCTAATTTGTCATCCACCTCTACCTCATCCATCAAACCACAGGGACCACTACACCAGCACCACTGAGCAGATAGAATTCTCAGCCCTGCAGTGGCACTGACCTTGATGCAATGGCACTAGCTTGCATTTACACTCATTTTCATATATTTATCGCTCGTATAGAAGGATCAAATTCAAGTCAAGCTTGCCGAACAGCCATGAGAAATCCCAGTCGGGGAAAAGGAGCAGCATTTTGAGCTTTACAAGCTCGCAAGCACTTTCACAATCTAAGCAGAACTCGTATCAGATCATTTACTAATGCAGAGCTTTTACTAACAGCAGCCATTACAGCAGCACAGCGATAAAATATCAGCCTCAGCTTGACTAGCCAGCTAACAATCAGAGGTAGTGAACCATTAAGTGGCACTTAATGGCAGCCAGCTTCTCTTACCACAAACAGTAGGCCTGTCAATTATGAAATTTTGCATGACGAGTAATTGGTTTGTTCCCACCAAGATCCCGTGGGTGAATACCAAGTATTAACTGGTATACTAGTTTTACTTCATACTTCATTCACTTGATACTTCAGTGTATAAAACCTACTACTGAAATGCATAAATATATTCCATCTAAGCAATGTAGTATTCTGTGCAGCGTACTGTTCTACATAATCAACACTTTTCAGAAGTGTAAATATTATTGTATGCGTGTTTGTGTGTGGTTTATCTAATTCATATAATTGTGGAAGCTAATGATAATTGTAATGACCTCAAACAGTTATCAGCTCAAGTAATTGTGATTAGATGATAATGCAATAACTGAGACACAACTGGTGTTTTTCTTCACATTTATGACTTAACTAGCAGCAATCTAAACAGTAAAACAGTAAAGAGCCACATTTGGCTTGTAAGCTGCCTGAAGGAAGGGACTGATGCGGGCCTGCCGAGGGTTACAAAATAATTAAACGTTGTCGTGAGATGGGGTATAGAGGGACCATGGGAAAACATGCTTGAAAATGAAATGGCTATTAACTCTACCATCTTCCTATCTGAAACCACACTGAAGCTGTTAAGGAGGGGTGGGGGGTGCATTGTGCATTGGTGTGGCAATTTTTTCACTAACCTTGTCATTATTATAGTAAGTAAGATTCTCTCCATCAAACTTGACCCATCTTCTCTGAAAGACACGATTCCTGAAAGTGAAAATGGAGAAAGCGGTTAAAACAATGGAAAAAAAAAGTGACCATGGTCATTCATTTTGAAATTCATCACAGCAGTGAAACAAAAAGCATATTTCAAAATTTTTCTGCAATCAGTTTTCTATGTCAGTGTAGAGGTAGGTTTAACAGCTTCATGCAGCGTGTTTCAAAACCACAGACTGCAACAGAAATAACAAGTGGATTCAACACCACTTAGCTCATTAACATCTCGGTAGGACTACACAGTAAAAATAACATACCCGTTAAAATAGCTGTGAAGACACTGCGAGTACCATTTCCGCCAAAAGTAGGTAAAATACAAAAAACGATACAAAATACAGAAGCAACACTTTGATGAGTACTGAACTGAGCAAAGTGCATATATGCACACACACACAAGAAGTGAGTCATTAGTTTCACTAGCAACCCAGCATTTTCATTTTGAAGTATCTTGGCACTACTGCAGCTGTTGGTACATTCCCACCCTTTCTTTCATTCATCGTCAGTTACTTAGGAAGTAAAAATAGAAGTAAAACAGTCAAATAGATTCAAAACACTAGTGTCTAAAACTAAAAAAATGAGTCATGCTGCAGTGTTAATACTGAGTTCTAAGCACAGATTTAAATCATAAGAATTTTGGAAAATTCTATCATTTAGCAGCTATAAACATGGCCTTTCTCTCACCAGACACCCCCCACCCCCCAAGCTGAATAACATAGTACTTCATGTCACCAAGAAGCTTCAGCCCTGAAGAATTTCCTGTGTGAGAAAAAAAAGCTTTATCTAGGACTTTATCTACATTGTGCTGCCACTGAAGACATCTTCTAAAAATAAAAATTCCTCACATAAAACTTCACCATATAAACAATGTTTTAATCCTTTTTTAATTTGGCACATTTGCTATGCATGTCCTTGTCTAAGGTTATAACTTAGAAAATACATAAAGAATATACAAACCCCATATCCAGAAAGATTGGGACAGTGGCATGTTTACCACAAATCACATCAACTTTTTCTTTTAATGATACTTTTTTTTACATATATAAACTTCAACTCTTCTGGGAAGGCTTTCCACAAGGTTTAAGAGTGTGCTTATAAGATATAAATATTATTTTAATATTTTTTTATGACCATTCTTCCAGAAGTGCATTTGTGAGGTCAGACACTGATGTTGGACGAGAAAGCCTGGCTCACAGTCTCCACTCTAATTCATCTGTGTTCTATCGGGTTGAGGTCAGGACTCTGTGCAGGCCAGTCAAGTTCTTCCACACCAAACTCGCCATGTCTTTATGGACCTTGCTTTGTGCACTGGTGTGCAGTCATGTTGGAACAGGAAGGGGCCATCCTCAAATGATTCCCACAATGTTGGGAGCATGAAATTGTCCTAAATCTCTTGGTATGCTGTAGAGAGCTTCATTTAATGGTTTTCCATGGCCAAGCAGCTGCATCCAAGAATTACATCACCAAGCGCAATGCAAAGTGCTGGATGCAGTGGTGTAAAGCACATCCCATCTGGCAATCTGATGGATGTGTCTGGGTTTGGCAGTTGCCAGGAGAACAGTACTTGTCTGACTGCACTGTGCCAAGTGTAAAGTTTGGTGGAGGGGGATTATGGTGTGGGGTTGTTTTTCAGGAGTTGGGTTCGGCCCCTTAGTTCCTGTGAAAGGAACTCTTAATGCTTCAGCATACCAAGAGATTTTGGACAATTTCATGGTCCCAACTTTGTGGAAACCGTTTGGGGATGGCCCCTTCTTGTTCCAACATGACCATTGAACAAAGCAAGGTCCATAAAGACATGGATAAGTGAGTTTGGAGTGGAAAAATTTGACCGGCCTGCACAGAGTCCTGACCTCAACCCAATAGAACACCTTTGGGATGAATTAGAGTGGAGATTCTCATAGATGCTGGTTTTTAAACTTTTCATTAATAACAGTCTAGATGGTCTTTTTCATCTTTGACACAGAATCTGACATCCATTTTCCCCCAAAAACAAGGTGAAACATGGACTTGTCTGACCAAAGAACACATCTCCACTATCTTATGGTCCATCTCAGATTACTTTGGGGCCAGAGAACTCGACAGGGCATCTGTGCAAAATTACTAAATGGCTAAAGACCCAAATTCTTTGCAATGTTGTGCTGAGAAACATTGTATTAGAAACATTGTATATTCTCTCGTGAAGTTTGCCACAAAGTGGGGAACCACGAGCCATCCTTGGTTGCAAAGACTAAGCTTTTGGTGGATGCTCCTTTTATACTCAATTTTGATGACCTCATCTGTTACCAGTTAAACTAATTGTGGAACCTTCCAAAACAGTTTCACTTGTATTACTTGTCTTATTTTGTTACATCTGTCCCAAAATCTTTTGAGCATGTTGATACTTTTTGCTATTTGTTTATATTTAAAGATTTTATTGCATTTTTACAAACAGTCCCAACTTTTCTGGAAATGGGCTTTTTGTAGGATATAGAAATTCAGCACATTAAAGGTGGAGTAAGTAAGGGTTAGTGGCATCTAGCAGTGCTTCTAACTGCCTTTTCTTCCTTGTTGCAGCTTTTTAAGCCCTCTGTTTGCAGAGTCAAAGACTGGATAAAGGGATTTATTTTTTTTGTCAGTAACTGATGAGGGTAGGTTTTTTAAATTATTGATCAGTTTAAAGCATAACGTCTGCTGGGTTCTACCGTGCTTAAAGCCAAGTTGTCCCATTTTATTTGTTATGCATGTCTGTCACCTGCAATCAGTGCAAGCTCCTGCTAAATAACAGCTATGATCCTCCATTTCTCAAAATGCCCGTTCTCAAATTTGTCAGCCAGCACCATCAGCCACTGATTCCTCACTGATGTCTTTCAGCCACGCTGTGCTAAATCAGTGCAAAAACATGAAACACAAACTCTGTTCTGGGCTACTGCAGACAAACATGGTGACGCAACATGGCTGCCTCTGTGGAAGATGACCCGCTCTCATGTACATATGACGGGCTGATTTTAAGATAACAGAAACATTCGGTTACAGGTTATTATACACTAATTAAACAATAATTATGAATACTAAATTCCATTTCTGCTAATAGAGCCCCCTAAATCTTACGTATTGCTCCTTCAATATATTCAATATAAATCCTGACTAAGATGTGCTGTTCTGGAAAATGAATCTTCTGACCAGTCAGAACTGAGAATTAACACAGCGCTGAATAATGGTAGAATAATGCACATGTCCAGTGTATACATATTCGAGATTTGCCCTAATTCCTCTGCACTATTCCTCACCCTTGAGGAGAGAGCTTGTCCAGCCAGCCCATTTTGATAGAATGTTTGGGACCTCCGTAGAAGCAGGCATAAGGCGAGATAGATGATTCCTTGTGGACAGGAAGAGTGTGTTGCACCAGTTGAGAAAGAGTGTCCAAGGGCTCACTATAAAGCCCCCCTGAATCCACCTGTGACTTGGCTCCAGGCAGTGGTGGTGCAGCCTGTGGCAGGGACTTTGCTGAGTTTAAAGAGCACTCATTGGCTGTCTCCTGACTGGGAATGAATGGCTGAAGCAAAGCGTAATCATCACTGATCTGCCTGCTTGTGCTCTCTGTCCCCTTTTGTAGCTGCACAGCCTGCTGCTTCCTGTATTCAGAGTAGAAAAGGAAGTGTTGGTATATATTCATGCATACACTTCATGATATACGATTTCAATTTTAGACATCTTAGAATTTTTTAACAGACAAGCAGCAAACAGCAAATAAGTATCTCGCTGAAAGTGTAAAACTGAAAGAAACAAGTAGTTAACATATGTGTTTAACATGCAAGTAAAATCAGATTCACTACCTTAATTTTTTCTGCTCCACTTTTTCCTTTGGTTCTTGGATTAACTTTTCCCTTGTTTCCCCAACCTGCACAAAAATGCATAACAGTACTCGTCATATATGTAATTCAGAAATTATTGCTTACTGTATGTGTAGAAACAGTTTCAGTGCCATTTACAGTAGTGTTTAAAAAAAAGTACTGATACTCAGACATAAAGTAAGGATAAGGAAGTGAGTACAAGTAAAATAGGAAAAAAAAGACAATACATCACTGACTACTTGAAGAGCCTAGAACTAGAAGTATGGAAACCTTTCAGAAACTGTCTAATAGGGAAAGTATATACTCAATACAAGAGTCTATTTCTAGGGATGATAACAGTCTTCCATTTAGAAGTGAAAATCCATATTTACATACAAATTTCAGTTGCTCAGTCACTGACTCTATTTAAAATAATGTAATTAATGTTAAAGCAGCTTTTAGAGATCAGGGTTAACAAGACAAGAGATATTCAGGATTTTACTTACTAGTTTGTTTTCCGCAGGGGTGTTATAGAGGTAAACCTCACCATAGGGACTGATGTCCTCGGATGTCAGTGTCCTGCGAGGAGGGGCTAAAATACAGGAATGCATTTAAATGCATAATCATTGGCTTATTATAATCAAATTAACATCTAGGTGAAGAAGACGAGAAGAGCAATGAAAGTGCCTAGATTCTCCTTTAAAACAGACATTCAACCAAACAGGCTATAGCTTGGCTGACTGGTTGTCAAGCTGACAAATGAACGTGCTATCTGGACTGTGATAGTAAAGGGCAGCAGAAAGTCCAGAGCGCTCCATTCAGAAGGACACACAGCTCATAGACAGGACCACACCACTAGATAAGGCTAGACCAGAGGGGGTCTGATCCACAGTGCAGTATGTTATCTACGACAGACACTGTATCAGATCATTTAGCTCAGTGGCACAGAAGTCATTTCAGATCGGTGTCATCATTTATCATTATCAGCAGTTGACCTTCTGACTGCACACAACACTCTCTCTCACTTGCCTCTCTATGCATTGCCGGCACCACTGCAAAATCCATGAACAGAGAACACCATCTATCATGGAATAACTTGGCTTATTAAAGTAATTACAGTAATATTTTAAAAAGGTACTTCAGCAACACTGAAGATCTGCTGCATAACTAGATCAAGGTAAATGAAGTCTTCTATAAATCCCACAATGCCAGTGTTGTAATTCCATAAACTTGAAGTGAGCCAAATCTCCCCAGCCTCCATCCGTGTGTATTATCATACCTTACACTCTCCATATCTTTTTTCACTTGCTCTTATCCTCCAGAGCTTAGAATCAAACAGGGGACTAGAGATTAATATTATAAATACAAAATATCCTGAAATACCCCAGCCCTCTTACATAAGCCTTCATTTCAATATTCCCTGTTCCCAATTCCCCAGTCTTTATGTCAGCTGTCAGGCACAAACAATTTTGGAAGAGTCTCTACAGGAAACAGTAAGCACCTCTCCTACTACCTTTATGCACACATCCGCAGAGCCACAAAACAAGTGTTTTCAAAGCCATCTGCAACTTTATGTAGTTCTGAGAGTTTAGCAAACTAGGCCTCTCCATACAGGAGAAGATGACAAGCAGCTTCCATTGAGACTGCAACAGCACTGGTCCTCTCTTCCTCCCATGACAGACCCCATACTATTGGTGCATTCCATGGGAGAAAAAAAAAAAAAAAAACCCATGCTTATGATGATGAAAAGAAATAACAGAAATCATGTCGAGCATACCTCTCTGCCTGCTGCCACCGGGATCATCTGTGCCGCTGTGCTGCTCCATGCCAGATTTCACAGACACACTCCTATGGTTAAGTAGAATTACTAACATTGGTCTCTTTATAAACGCATATGTCTTTACACACCACTGAAACCAGTTTTAAAGTCTCTTACTGATTCATATCATGAAGACTACTGAATAATTATTAAAAATAATAGCAACAAATAATGTCCAGCAATTACACAATTCAATCATTCCTCGTCAATAACCTCTTTGTAATGGCCAGGGTCACTGTAGATCTGGCTATTCACACACTAATTGGGCAATTTAACATTAAGCTGTCCACATATATGTATTTTGTTGGACAGTGGATGGAACCCAGAATGAAAACTACATAAAAACACATGCACAGAACCCCTACAAAGACATTCACCAGAACTCAGGATCAAACCCAGCACCCTGAAGCTGTAGGGCAGCAAAGCTACCCAATGGCCAACATTCTGCCATGACTGGAACCATGGAATACTTCTGAAGATTTTTGAAGTCAAGATCATAAATTGACCATACGAGTCCAAGCCAGTCTTGCACAAGTTTGCCTATGAAACATCAATCTAGTTGTTTCCAGCTAGCATTAGTCATTATGGAGGGTTTATACCTCCTATACATTTTAGACAGACATGCAAGAAATAAAAATGTCTCAATTCATTGCTGGAAGAAGTATACTGAGGAACAACGTACCAGTCCTGTGATGGTATGATGGTGTGCTCTGGGATCTCTGGCACAGGCCTGTGTCGTAGCTTGTAGGAGCGTGTGGCCCATGGACCTATAGCTGTAAGTGAGCTACTCTCGTATATATCATTATCCACCATCACTCCCTGGAATCCTATCGAGCAACCTTCATCTTGTACATCTGAGACTGGCTGTGCGATACAAGGAGTAGCCTCTTTCAAGAAGTATTCGCATTCTGAGGGCAGAGAGTGTGAAGAAAGTGACAGCGACTCATTGCTGCCGGCCAAAGAAACAGATCTGGAGCCTGTATGAGAAGCTTTGTGATTGGTACGTGGGAGTGTGTTTGAGACATTGGAGATAAAACCAGGGTCATGTTCAAGGGCTTTCTCTTTACAAGTCCTTGCAGGAAGAGTCTGAGTTCCAGGCAATCTCTTGTTTACTCCAGTCCTGTTTGTTGGATTTTGCAAGTAGGGTACTCTATTCCCATCCTTAAGAAAGACAGTTCTAGGTAAGGGAACAGGCTTTTTCTTCCCTCCAGCCATCCCAGAACCTTCCTCATCACCATGATCTCCTGCAATGAGGACCTGAAGGTTGTGCAGGATCCTCCGCCGATGGCCAGTGGGGATGACGGCCACTTGTAGGAGCTTCTCCTCAGTGAGCCCCCTGCAGTCTGCCAGGGTGTGGTAGCCTGCCTGAGTGAAGCTGGCTGCATACTGAGGTAAGTGAAGACTGGAGAGCCAGCAAGCGATCTCCTCGCTCGGCTGTAGAGGGAAGGAGGAAGGAGAGCCATCCGAGCCTTCACTGGTCATGGTAGTGACAATATGAGCAAACTGACCTGAAGGGTTGGTGCCATGAGTAGAAGGCTGTATTCAGAAAGGAACAACACTCCCTGGAAGTAAAGAAGAATTACAAAATGGTTAGTGAACAGAAAAATGGATTGGTAAAGAAGCTGACTATGACAGCAATGTTCTTATTTGAAAAGCGACAAGCTTTTATCCATTAAGAGAACCCTGCCTATACAATATACACATATATTTTGAAAATGTATTTTGTTTCTATATATTTGATATAATAACAGCATTTAGAGTGATTGAAAAGAAAGAAAAAAAAAACAAGGAGAAAGAAAAGAAGATACTCATGCCCATTAAAGGTTTGTATGTGCCTCGGTTCATCATTGCTGTTGACCAGTTTGCACTCTAATGCCTTATTTGATAGCATGATCTTGATTTAACTCAAATTTCTAGACTATGACTCACACTGTACTGCTCCTGAATCCACCAATACCACCACACAGCGAATGGAGATTTCTGGATAAGACCCAAGTATTACACACCATTTACATTTACACATCATATCAAAAGCAAGCTGAACGCTGCCAAACAAAATTAATCTCACATTGGCAGGCCAAAGAATTAAAAATATAAAAACATTAACCCAACCACAGGTCCTACGAGTGAACCGACACGATAAGACAATATGAATAAACCATGAAAAACTCCCATCTATATAAAAATAGCATTTAGAGTCACTGAAAAGAAAAATAAAGAAATAATAAATTAATTAACTAATTAAAAAAATAATAAATAAAAGTTTATAAAAAGGAGTACCAACCTGCACATGCCCATTGTAGGTTTGCATGTGATATGAATGTGCAATGACTCTAGTAATACCTTATCTGATCTTGATTTAACTCAGATTAACTCTTTTATTAACTCTCTTTTTTTAATGACTACACTTTTGTGCAAATTGTCAGACTATGACTCACACTGTACTGCTCCTGAATCCAGCCATACCACCACAGTGTGAATGGAGATTTCTGGACCCAAGTACAACATTAAGCAGCAGTTCCACCTCATTCATCATCAGTCCAAATAGATCAATCCTTGCTTACTATTGTTTATTTTAGAATGTTTAAAAGCCCATGAGCATGAGCATGAGCAGGATAAAGCAGTTAGTGAAGATGAGTGAATGAATGAAAGAACTTTCAGTCATATTTGTGGTTTCTGCATTTCCTCTTCTCTACTTCTTGAGGCCTCTGACATAACAGTTTGAACTACGACTTACATTACTTATTCGGTTGGCACTCTCATGTAAGTGAGAATCCAACTTCCAAATGCTCATTTGAGTGTGTGTTTTCTTCATTTCTGTGGACAGATATTTTCAAAAAATGCTGCTGTGTCCATCAGAAGGGTTAAAAACTATTTGTATATGCATAGAAGGGGCCTTGTTGCAATTCTACTGATTAATAATAATAAACAAAATGGAAATACACTTATGAATAAAAACATATACTCAGTACACTAAAATCTAAGTGCAGCACATAAGCTTCAGTGGTATGGGGATAGGGAGAAAGGTTATTAGGCCAACAGGACCACAGGTCGATAACTAGGCTATGCACATGCACAGCATGCTATGGTTAACCACTCAGCAGTCATGGCCTGACACAAAAAAGCTATTGTCTGCAACTCACAACTGGACATCTTTTGCTTTTGTTTACTTGCCGTTTGTGGCATTCTGTCTAGTTCAGGTTCATGTCCAATGCTAAGCAAAGGTAAAACATAGCAAAGAAGAAATACATGAATCAAAACAAATGGTTTAAAAATGCACAAACGGTGCAACTTTTCCCTGTTTCACAAGTGCCTATAAACTAAACAACATGCCTTCTGCAATTTCCCCCAATCACTTCTTCTTTTAGGTTTTAGCATACAGTATACCAAATATTTTAAACTTGCACTGCAACACATTCCAGTGTTGAATTAATGCCTACAGTGTTTCTATAATCTAACAGGAACATAGAAACACTGCGGGTGTTATTTTAACACTGGAATCGTTTGCTGTGTTCATATTTACCACTTCAGAAAAATTATATTATTCTATTATAATCTGATCTTAAGTGCGTGGGAAAGTTAGCTGTGGCAATACACTGGAACCGACTTATGGTTTGTAAAGATACATATGCATAAGAAACAAGAACAACAGCATCTTGCAACAACACTTAGGAAATCACTTTTATGACATTTAGACATCCTGGCAAAAGCATGCTGAACACTTCCACACATTTATTCTCACATGGCTGCCGGAAAAAAAAAAAAGCATTAACAATAACCCAACCACGGGTGCTAAAAAGTGAACTGATACGATAAGTCAATATGAATAAACCACACATAAAAAGTAATCCATCTGAAAGTTCACATCACTGCAGCTCTGCTTCTGCCAGGCTGCTGCATACACACTGTACAACACCCCTCACAACACCTCTGTCTAAGTGCACAGCACTTGAGTTGCTGTTGGTTGTCATTAAAATAAATATCCTGCTCAGTATGTAGTACTTCCTGACCCTTTCTAACTACTATTTAACCCACATCCAATATTCGACCACTAGTGTCAGGTTTAACCTGAATGTTACGTGGAGGTTTATGACAATTTAAACGAGATCCAAGAAAAGACAGTTGCCCTGTCGGCCTCCTCTAAGAGCCATATCTGAATAAGAGATATAGTCATTCACAAAAGTGAGTACACCCCTCACATTTCTGCAAATATTTTATCATCATTGGACAACACTATAGAAATGAAACTTGGATATAACTTGGAGTAGTCAGTGTACAGCTTCTATAGCAGTACAGATTTACTGTCTTCTGAAAATAATTCAACAAACAGCCATTAATGTCCAAATAGCTGGGAACACAAGTCACTACACCTTACAGTGAATATCTCCAAATTGTGCCCAATGGTGTCTTGTCCCTCCCTGGTGTCACGTGACTCATTAGATGCAGGTGTGAATGGGGAGCAGGGCTGTTAAATTTGGTGCTTTGGGTACGATTCTCTCATACTGGCCACTGGACATTCAACATGGCACTTCATGGCAAAGAACTCTCTGAGGATGTGATAAATAGAACTGTTGCTCTCCACAAGTGTGGCTTAGGCTATAAGATTGCTAACACCCTGAAACTGAGCTACAGCACGGTGGCCAAGGTCATACAGCAGTTTTCCAGGACGGGTTCCACGCAGAACAGGCCTTGCCAGGGTCGACCAAAGAAGTTGATTCCAAGTGTTCAGCACATTATCCAGAGGTTGACTTCAAAAAAGAGTGCTGCCAGCATTGCTGCAGAGGTTGAAGAAGTAGGAGGTCAGCCTGTCAGTGCTCAGACCATACACCACACACTGCATCAACTTGGTCTGGATGGCCATCATCCCAGAAAAAAGCCTCTTCTGAAGCTGATGCACAAGAAAGCCCTCAAACAGTTTGCTGAAGACAAGCAGTCCAAGAGCATGGATTACTGGCACCATGTCCTGTGGTCTGATGAGACCAAGATAAACTTGTTTGGCTCAGATGGTGGCCAGCAAAATTTGCAAAGCTGTCAACTAAGCAAGAGGTGCCTACTTTGAAGAATCTAAAATATAAAACGTATTCTGGTTTAACACATTTTTGTTTACTAAATAATTCCATATGTATTTCTTCATAGTCTGGTTGACATTAGTATTAATCTACAATGCAGCAAAGTTTCAAATAGGTATGACCAAACTTTTGACTGGTACTGTAATTACTTTAACTTAAGTGTGAGCCTTGATATTTAAATGACATTTTTAAATATTAAATCCAAATATGCTTGTGTGTCAATTTTAAGATAAACATTCCAAAACGATATAAAGCCATTGACAACTTTGTGATGGTAATAAAGACCCTGGCATCAGTTTCAATCATTTAAAAACAACTCTTTGTCATACTAACCACTTGCCTGATCAGAACTGTGAGTGTGTGTCATATCACACACCAATTGACAGCTATGTCTCCTCAGAAACTCATGCAGAGCTAATGCTGATAGATAGATAGATAGATAGATAGATAGATAGATAGATAGACATACAGAGAGACAGACAGACAGACACAGATAGATAGACAGACAGACAGACAGATAGACAGATAGACAGATAGAAATGACAAAGATTCCACAGTGCCATTCCCATTTTGAGATATTTTGTGCAAAACTGCAAAATACTGTATTTTACTATTGTTGACTTCATATATCTCATAAATTTGGAAGTCACAGAATGGAGATGGTATGAAAATAATCCAGCTGTATACATACGGTTCCCCATCAGTACTTGATTCAGAATAATGGAAGGCAAAAGCTGACTACCACTAAACACTGATACTCCTTTACTGCAAATGGCCCCTGAATTTTCTTCGCTCTTCTCACATCCCGAGCATGCTTTAACATGCCCTCTTAATTTACACACACACACACACACACTCAGGTTAAAGCATGGACCATCCTGGCAAAAGACTGTGCCTCAGCACTATATGTACTTTTAAAACAAGATGCAGCATCAAAAAAACCCAACTCATTAGCTTGCACAGTGTACGGTGGACAGCTTGCATCTATCAAAATTGGTTTCAGGTTTATAATGGTGTGGAACAAATACAACTGCCTTAACTGCGCCACACCCAGCCTCTCCTTATTGTGTGCATTATGAACACCTCTTTGTTCTCCAAAAGATTCCCATCTTACATTCATAACAAGTTTAGTTTTGTTATTTACAGCAGTGGAAGGTAACTAACTACATTTACTCTAGTACTTAAGTACATTTTGGAGTTATATATACCTTGCCTGAGTGTTTTGCATTTTATGCTACTTTATATTTCCACTTCACTACATTTCAGAGGGAAATACTGTACTTTCTACTCCAATGCATTTATCTGACAGCTTTAATTACTAGTTACTTTTAAGACTGTTTTAAAGTTTTAAACAGCGCATAATATAACAAGCAACAAACTGTTAGACTTTTTAGGCTTCTGATGGCTTATATAAAGCAGTGTGTAGTCACATTCCAGATGTCTGCGAGTGTTAACAGCATCATCAAATAGTGATTTTTCACTGATTAGTTCAAATGATCCCATGCCTCACCAAAATCAAAGACTAGACAGAAAAAGCCCCAAAGATTTATGTATCAGAACTTTTTTCTTCTTCCCTCTCTCATTAATCACCTCACTAGCCCTGAGATTTATATGTTGTCTCTGTATATAAAACTACATATAATGTAGTTTAAACTACAGCTCCACCTCCAGCAGCTACAACACAGCGCAGTAACACACTGCGTACACAATGATGCTTCAATATTACTAATCTAATGGTGTGATATTTAAAAATATATCAGTCAAAGGGACCAAACCAGCCATGTGAGTACTTTTACCATGCTGATGTTGGATGAGATGTTAGATGAGAAGGCCTGGCTCACAGTCTCCACTCTAATTCATCTCAAAGTGTCCTTTTGGGTTGAGGTCAGGATGTCTTTAAGGACCTTGCTTTGTGCACTGGTGTGCAGTCATGTTGGAACAAGAAGGGGCCATCCCCAAACTGTTCCCACAAAGCTGGGAGCATGAAATTGTCCAAAATCTCTTGGTATGCTGAAGCATTAAGAGTTCCTTTCACTGAAACTAAAGGGCCAAGCCCAACTCCCGAACAACAACCCCACACCATAATCCCCCTCCACCAAACTTTAGTAAGTAAAGGAAATGACTACTTCTTAAAAAAAACAATGCTCCTACGCTATTTTATCTGTCAGAAAAATGTTCTTGTTTATGTAGAAAGGTAATATGTGGATGTTGTACATTTTAAAAGGTGCACAACATCCAAACTTTTAGGTGAAAGATACAAATTTAAGGCACCACCCGAGTGGCAAGGAACTATAAAGTTCAGTACCTTTTTTTCCATTTCAACAACAGTGACTTGCAGGGAAGGAAATACAGAAAGTATTCCCTTTCTTTGCAAGCAGGGATTAAGTAAGTCAGGATTAATGTGAATATGTGTGGAAGCTGTAATAAAACAGGAAAGCAGAAGAATGAGGAGTTGTTCTGACTCATACACACCTGGCATCTTATTCTTTAAAGTTACAGTGGCCCTGGAGCAAAGTCCAACTCTTCAGCTTAATTCATCTGCCTTAAATGTTGGCTTCCTGCTATAACCAATAACTTCACACATCAGGGGTCAGTTTCCAAGTCTCACTGAGCCAGAACCTTTCTCCTGCTCGCATAATAATAATAATAATAATAATAACAATAATGCATTAAGCCTTGTTAATGAAAACCCTCAACAGGTGAAGTGAAGTTCACCAAATGTTTGCTTAAGGAGCGTCAGGGCTTAAAGGGAAAGCGCACGTTTCCCACATAGAGCTGTTAGTGGTGAACTGGTAAAGCGTTAAGTGAAAACGAGAAACTTCAACTTTTCTGTCAGCTGTTTAGAAAACATTTCATCATTATTTTATATTACTCACCGCAAATGAAGGTCGGCTCAGACTAAATCTGCTTTACAGCTTGACTGGGCTGGTTTTCTTATAACCGTCTGTTTGTACTTCAGCCACCAAACCCATGGCAGCGTGCAGCAGCGGAGTGTCGCGTTGTGGAAGCGACAGCGTTCATCCGGTCCGCCTTCTTTCCGCCTTCTGAACGCCCAGAAGCGCCACTTTACCTGCGCCTCTTCATGTCCGCGTTCATTTCCCTCACTAAACCATTACTAATTAAAACTTTTAATGTCCGTATGAGGGTAAAGCCAGCATATAATTAGTTCGTGTTAAGCGCACAGGTCTCCAAAGTGTGTGTGTGTGTGTGTGTGTGTGTGTGTGCTGGGTATTGAAGATTTAACCCCTCAGGGTAAACATACTTGCAGCAGCTGTGACCACATACAATAGCAACTCAATATGAACTCTGGGGTTGTTTTGTTGTTGTTTACGAACAATGCCGACCTGCACCCGGAGTTTACAAATCCATACCTTAACAGAAACTATAAAGCCATACATTTAACCGGGTTTGAAATCAGATTTCTTTTTCCTCTGTCGTGTTAGACTTGTGCTGTAGTGTCCCCGGATGACCACACGAGGGCCATTATTAATAACAGTCATTCATTCATTTTCTTACTTATTCCTTTTCAGGGTCACGGGAGAGCCGGTGCCTAGCCGGCAGCACAGGACGCAAGGCAGGAACAACCCTAGACAGGGCACCATCTATCGTAGGGCACACACACACACACACTCTAGGGCCACTTTAGAGACACCAATCAACCTAACTGCATGTCTTTGGACTGTGGGAGGAAACTGGAGAATCCCCCCTACACCAAACTTACACTTGGTACAATGCAGTCAGACAAGTACCGTTCTCCTGGCAACCGCCAAACCCAGACTTGTCCATCAGATTGCCAGATGCAGGAAACCGGAGAACCCGGAGTAAACCCACGCGAACACGGGGAGGACATGCAGACTCCACACAGAAAGGACCCAGAC
>JAOVYV010000042.1:8570484-8580560 GCA_025674545.1 Hassar affinis | reverse complement strand
AATGAAGATTGGCCACCAGGCTGGTCCAATTTAGCCATGAAACCTCCCACACTAAAATGACAGGTGTTTCAGTTACACTGTCTGTATATCTAGTATATGTTATATAACTAATATAACTAATAATAATAATAATAATAATAATAATAATGTGGTGTTTATTAATAAATTAAAATTTGTAATCATTGCCAATTGCTGTGGCATAAGAGGATTTTTTTTTTAACTCAAATGATCAAAATGACATGTTTTACTCCCTAATCACCTTTATAACAGATGTATACTAATAATTTTATACTGTATGTATTAAACAGAACAGCCTTCAGATGCTAAAAGAGTCATCTCATCTTTGACTCATATTTTTTGACACATTTCGATTTTTATGTTTAAAATGTGGACATATTTTTGGTCCCTGTAACCTTCAAATCCTACACATGCAGGATTGTCTTGAGAAATGACTTGTGAACATAGTGATATTTTGTAATGCCATTAAAGCCAGTAAAATATCAGCAGACCAAAATACAGAACACCATTAACACTGAGTCGTACCTACAGGTCCCAGAGGGTCAGGTGGTCATGCTCCAGTTCCGTATCTTCGACCTGGAGGCTGACCCTACCTGTCGCTATGACTACGTGGATGTGTACAACGGTCACTCGTACACGGTGCAGAAGTTGGGACGCTTCTGTGGAACATTCCGGCCTGGGGCTCTTATCTCCACCTCCAACCTCATGATGCTGGAGATGGTGTCTGACTTGGGCAGGGGAGGGCGTGGCTTCCTGGCTTTCTTCAGTGGTGGAAAGCCACATGTGGAGGGTTGGACACTTGTGCTTGCTGCTCAAAAATGATGTTATTTGGGCTCATTTTAAAAAAAAACATCAACATCTATGTATATATTCATATGATTCATATAATCAAAGATATTTAAATAAAAAAAATCACCCTGTGAAATTGAAAAAGCTTAAAAATATCACAAAGATTTGTTTGCACTTCTACTGTAACTTTTTATGTTAGATGTGAGAAATCATCAATGACTCTTTGAGGTTAAGGTTCCCCCATATAGACAACCTAGGAACCCTTAAAGGTTCTTGAACTTCATTTCTGATTATATAAATCATAGTTTCTGTAAACACCACTATGAGACAGCAGAGAATGCAAATGTATAATATTTATATTTTATAATGGGTTTTTTTTACTGCACTGCATATATATTTACTCTATATATACTCTTTATACTGGTGCATCTCATAATTTAACTTGAAAAGGGTAAACTGTCATACATTTTATATTCATTGCACATCAAGAGACATATTTCAAGCATTTTTTTTTTATTGTGATCATTATGGCTTATAGCTCATGAACAGTAGAAATCCAGTATCTCAGATGATTAGAATATTGCTTTTGTGAACAGCCAGCCTTTTCAGCAGTGACCTCCTGTGGCCTTGTGGAGGGTGTTGATGATCGTCTTCTCCACAACTGTCGAGTCAGCAGTCTTCCCCATGATTGTGGTTGTGTGTGCTGAACTAGACTATGAGATACACGGCATATACCGTATATACTGTCTGAGATATTGGATTTCTGATTTTCATGAGCTGTAAAGCATAATGATCAAAATGAACACAAAAAGGCTAGAAATATGTCACTTCATATATGTAACGAATATAAAATACAAGTTTGCTTTTCAAATTAAATTATAAAAAAAATTTAATACTTTTTCCACTTTATTCAATTTTTTTGAGATGCATTAGTAGTATAAGTTAATAAATTCTAGTTCATTTTTTGTGTACTTTTTTAAAATCTAGTGTTCTAAGCTAGTGTCCTCTGACACACACGCACCCAATATAAAATAAGAATGATGTGAATAAATAAAAACAGAAACATGAATATTTGAAATATTTCTCTCTATCTCTCTGCACAGAGAATCAGTTTTGTGGTGGCAGGTTGACAAAGCCTCACGGATCAATGAAGACTCCAAACTGGCCTGATTCTAATTACCCAGCAGGTATCAGCTGTTCCTGGTACATCTCTGTAGCGCCCAACATGGTGAGCATGTCGTGCCTCACTTCACACCTATTTCTCTGCTCTCTTGCCATCGTTCTTCATTCTGGCAGTGTGAAATGGTTTTATTTGACACGAGAGAGCTGTAATTGGGTTACTGGATTGAGTGAGTACGTGTCTGCATTTAGGTGGATGTGGATGTGTGTGAGTATGCATGCAGGCATGTATGTGTACTTGTGATGCCAGAGACTAAGACTCCATTAAAGGGATGTGTTTATGGAGCAAGAGAGAGAGAGAGAGAGAGAGAGAGAGAGAGAGAGAGAGAGAGAGAAATGTATAAAAACTGCATAAAAGACTCATTATGATTTTAGCTGCACTTTTTCAAAAAGGTTAAGCTTTACATAGGGTTACCACATAAACACAAGCATTAGACCTCTAATCAGTGTTTGTTTATTTGACTGTGTGTGTGTATATGATTCTCTAGGTGATTGAGATAAAGTTTGAGAAGCTGGACCTGGAGACAGATAAGTACTGTCGATTTGACTATGTGGCACTCTTTAACGGTGGAGAATCAGACAATTCACGACGTATAGGCAAATTCTGCGGAGATATAGCACCAGAGTGAGTCAAATTAACATATTTTAAAGTTCCCTTCACCCTCATTTTTTTCCAGGCTGTCCACTGGTGCCACATCACAGGAAAAGGAGGAAGTTTTTGGTTGCAATGGGTCAATAGTGTGGAGTATTTCTACAGAATGTATCTTTGGATAGTCTTCCCACATGTTTTCCCCACAAACTGACAAACAAGAACTTAACATTAAATTGTACAGAAGTATAAATGTATTCATTTCACTTAATGGTGTTTTAAGAAGAGATGCACTGTGCATGCTGAGGTCTGAGATCAGACCATTCAGATTAACACCGATCTACACCGATCAGGCAATACATTATGACCTCCTCCTTTTCTCTGCACTGAATGACCATTTTCCACTTACCAAACAGACATACAGCATATAAACATATATAAACATAAAATATAAATTTATATATAGATATTTCAGCATTTTCCAAAGTAATTTCTGTCCAACCTCCTTGACAAGAATTTTAACATGTTTCCATTTGAAGAAAAGAAGCTGTTGGAACAGTCAATACACATTTAAAATATGCAAATACATATAACCCCCATTTCCAGAAATTTCTTAAAATGCAATAAAAAGTGAGATTGTACTGTATTTAGTTAATTCACTTGAAGCTTTAATCAACAAGAAAAGATGGTCATTGTTTTCAATGACAAACTTGATCTATTGGTTAAATACAAACAAATTTAGAAATTGATGCCTGCAACACAGTTTGCCACTGGGTCACATCACCTTTTCTTTTAATTATTATTATCATTATTATTTCTTTTTTAATCGTTTGGGAAATGAAGATACAAATTGTTACTAATACCTCCAAAAAACATATCTGATGTTTAGTCCTTCATTCATCTTCAGTACCTGCTTTAGCCTGGTCAGGGATATCCCAGGAATACTGGGAACAGTGGAGGAGACAGTCATCCAGCACAGATGCACACATACATTCACAACTGCGGTAAATCAGAGTATCTAAACCATCTACTGGCATGCAAAAAACACCTATGAAACCAAAGGAGACCTCTGCAGACATGGGGAAGAATATGCAAAACTTAACATGATCTGCTACACCAATGTGCTACCTTACGTTTAAAGTAAAATTTAAAATTTAAATACCACTGACTAAAAATTTATGAATGCCTTCTCCAGAATGTACATTTGGCATGAATGTTTATTGACAGAATTCAGAAATGCACTTAACCATCCATAATAAATCAGAGCCAAGTGCAAGGAAATTAATGTAAGTAAATGTCTGTGGTAATGGCCCACACACTACAGATGCAGTAGATAGAGATGAAAAATGTACATCATGTAATAATTTCTCTCTACCACAGGCCAATCGTAAGCAGAGGAAATGAGCTGTTGGTGCAGTTTGTCTCGGACCTCAGTTTGACAGGGGCAGGTTTCATGGCCCACTATAAGAGCATCCCACGTGGCTCTCGACCCACAACACCAACCCTGGACACTGTGCCTGGACCTAGAATTGATTCTGACCTTAACGCAGTTCCTAAGCCTAAAACGACATCCAAACCCATGACTAGAACTAAACCCAAGCCTACACCTAAACCTAAAGCAACTGTTAAACCTAAACCAACACTAAAACCTAAGCCTGCCAGACCAACTCCCAAACCAGTCAGGCCTAAACCAGCAAGACCTACACCAAAACCCAAGCCTAAGCCTCCACAAAAACCTTCCAGTAGGGTTACACCAAAACCTGCAGTAAAACCAACTGTGAAGCCTAAAGCTAAACCAACTCCAAAGCCTAAAATTAAACCAACTCCAAAGCCTAAAGTTAAACCAAATATTAAGCCTAGTGTTAAGGCCACAGCCAAACCAGGCACTAAGCCAGCAAAGCCCACACCTGCATCTAAAGCCAAACCCAAACCCAAGCCTGTTGTGAAAACTACCCCGAAACCAAAGACCAAACCTGCCACCAACACAAGCACCAAGACCACCTCTACAGGAAACAAGAAACGTGAGCAGATCTGAGGATTAGTACTTTATTCTTACTGCTTTTGTGTGAAACAATCTGATCAGTCTTTCTTCTTTGCCCATCAGTAGAGAATCCACAGTGTGCACAGCCATGTAAGAGGACAGGCACTCTTCTGACCAGCTTCTGTCCCAGTGACTTTGGTAAACTCCTTTTCTTTAACCCCTTATATTCACTTATTGTTTGTCATAAAACCACCATTCTTTATCTCTAGAGATTTTTGATGAAGGTTCATTTTCTAGCTGGCTGCGTACACTGATGCGGATAGGACCCAAAAGAACAGTGACCTAGATTTAGCAATTTCTCAATTTCAAAAATTACAAAAATTTCAAACAAGCTCACATATATTTCAAACAATCCCAAACTGCTCTTCCAGAATTTCTATGGTCAATTTGCTTGCTAATTTTCAAGTCCTTAAAAGTGATATGTGTCAGGCAGGAGCATCCCAATGAACGTCTAAAGGTCTGATAATGTGTACATTTAAATTCTATACACCTGCAGACTTTCTAGTATACAACCCCAATTCCAAAACCGTTGGGACTTTGTGTAAACTGTATTTGCAAATCTCATAAACCCATGTTTTATTCACAATAGAACACAGAACACATAACAGATGTTGAAAGCGAGACATTTCATGAAAAATATTAGCTCATTTTGAACTAGATGGCAGCAACACATCTCAAAAGAGTTGGGACGGGGCAGCAAAAGGCTGGAAAAGTAAGTGGTACTAATAAAAAAAAGCAGCTGGGCAAGCATTTTGCAGCTAACTAGGCTAAATGACAACAGGTTGCAACAATAATATCATGTTCCCATCTTCCTGTCTGCCTCACCTCTTTTTTCTCCTCGCAGTGCTGACAGGGAAGGTGACGTCAGTGAGCCCAGGCTCCTCTGGTAGTGTTGAGGTGGAAGTGTATGTCATTAAGACCTATAAGACGGGCAAACTTAACATCACCAAGAGAGGCCCAATTATGTCCGTCACTCTTACTGTTCCCTGCTCGAAATGCCCTGCTCTAAGTAAAGGTATGGTGCATTCATGATTCACAGCTTGCATATACCTTAAATGTTTTATCTAGTCTGTCAGCAGAACAAAAAAAGCTAATTTTATTTGTCGGTTTATAACCCTGGTCGCAATATAAAGGCATAATTTTGTAATTCTTCATTGTCTTAGGAACAAACTATGTGCTGATGGGCCAAGTAAATGAAGAGGGACGTGGCATTCTGAACCCTTCCAGCTTTGTCCTACTACATAAGCAAGTGCATGATAAAGCACTAGCGATGTTAGCTAAGAAAGCATGCTAACCTCACCTCAGCTCCACCAATCACAGTGTTGGAAACCAGTGTTACCCTGTTAGGCAGGAAATGATGACTCAGTCATTAAGCTGAATACTGGACCTAACTTTTAAAAAATCACTTCTGATTTATTATTTTTTAAAGAGACTGTCAATGCATCCTGTTCCCACTACTACAAATAAAGTGTGTATTTACCTTTAAAATATTATTCACCTCAAAATAAAATACAAAAACTAACAGCTTTTTGAACTTTCACTAAGATCTGTGCACTTGACACAAATATGTGGAGCAGATTGGGCTGGTATTATTTGTGCTAGACAGATCGCATTGTATTTTTTATTTTTAAATTATATAATGTTCTGTGATTAAAAGATTTTTAACTACATCGCAGAGTGTAGTCTTTCATGTCACGCCAGATCACAAGGATCACAAATCAGCAGGGGTAGAAAATATATTGAGAAATGATACTGAAGTACCAGTAGCCTATGCAAAACACATAGAAATGCCGCCTGTGGTCATCGGTTGCATCTTCCAGTGTGTATATAAAACGATAGACATCTATGGAAGCTTCTAGAGCTGTTTTTGCTGTGAGAATGGCAAGTTATCACGATTTTGTGATTTTCACCCCCGTTTAATAGTTGGAGTGTGTCTGATGGTCATAGCATTTCTGAGGTAGAAAAAGTAAAGTTCGGATTTTCACGTATGAGCATTTCAAGGGTGTACAGTGACTACAAGAATTCCAGAAAAACCTCAAACTTACGACAGCAGCATGTCCGTAAAAAGACTCTGGGTGAACATGACCAGCGTCAGCTGGCAAGAATTGTTTCACATGATAGGCGTGTAACACTGTCTCAAGTAACATTGGAATTCAGTGCTGGGGCTTCAACAAACATCAGCGTGAGGACTGTGCAACGTTCCCTCCAAGATCCCATTGGGGACCTACCAAGTCTTAACTGGTATACCAGTTTTTCTGGTACTTCAGTGTATACTTAAGTGAAAGTATAGATAGTGTGTCAAAATCTTACTTCATTAAAATTTTACTTAATTAAAAGTATCCAGGCAAAAATGTACTCAAGTGAAAGTAAATTGCTACTTTGCTACTTTTTTGTTTTTAATCTAAGAAAATTGAGCAACAGTATTGTTACTTACCTACTAACAGTTTCTATAGCATGTAAGTAAAGTTTAAATGTACCAAAATAATACTTACAGAGTAATTTTCACCCTTGAAAATCTATATTCAGCATTTTGTTTCTACAGTGCCATTTTTCTATTTTTGCTCATTTTCTGCTTCACTAAATGGAATGATCATTTAAAAGCTGCATTTTGATATGAAAAAATACCAAAAGTAGAAGAAATGTGGAATGGGCAAATACTTTGTCATGGCATTGTATAACATTTGTTTTACTCATCAACAATATTTGAATCTTTTGTTGCCTTGACATTTGGCCTTCAGAATGTCAAGGTCATTAACTGTAGCCAAATGTCTCCCTCTAGCTGCAGTCGAAGCATCATGCTACAATTCCCACTGTTAAAATAAGGTCACAGAGGAGTAATGGAAAATGAATGTCTCCTCATCATGTACCCTCGTTCATTCACTCTGCTTTCCCACACCCCTATGTCTATTTTTGAAATTCCAGAATCATTTTCTCTACCATGACATCCAGCGGTGTCATATTACTCTGTGTGTCTGTTGGAGAGAGGGAGAGGGAGAGAGAGATGGTGTGTGGGAGGTTGCTAGGACATAATGCTTACCCTCCCAGCTGTTCCTGTAACTCAGCCAAGCTGAACTGCCTACACACTCACACACACACACACACACACACACACACACACACACACAGGACATATTCATTCATATATCATCGGTAGCCTCTTTATCCTGGTCAGGGTCATGAAGGATCTGGAGTTTATCCTAGGAACACTGGGTGCGAGGCCAAAATGTACTCGGGATGGAGTACCAGAAAGTAATGAGTCTGTCCAGAAAGTAATGAGAATGAAATTCTCGCACTCCATAGGACTTACGTGAGGGGTTCCAGGTCAGTTAGAGTGGGATCTCAGATAAACTGTAGGACGCGTTTCAGCTGCATTCTAGCCTTCGCAGTGCCCAGACGTTTGTTTTTGCGAAACCCTACTGAAGTGCCTCGTCACTGGAACAATGCAAGCAAGTCCGGAGCAAATGTTGGATTGTTTAACAAGAGAGCCCAATTTCCTGAACAGAGTGATCACAGGAGATGATTCATGGGTGTTCGAGTACGATCAATGGCACACAACAACATCACCTCACCCAAAGAAAGCTCGCATGAGCAAATCAAAGATCATGCCATTGTTCATTGCCTTTTCTGATTCTCAAGGTATAAAGAATTTGAAGGGTGAGATTAAAGCACGTTTTAAAGGTCACCCTCAACACCCTCATATACTGACGATTTCAGGCACCGATACCAACATTGGCAGAGGCACTCATAGATAGATAGATAGATAGATAGATAGATAGATAGATAGATAGATAGACTGGTGACAAATTAAAAAGGAAAACTAATGACTCTGTTATGCTTTGGGGGTGTTTTTCTATTTTGTTGGCATGGTTTGCCTCTTCTTTCCCCTTAGCTTGAAGCAGAACTGCAAATAAATCCAACACTTCTGACTGATCACCTTTACCCTATAATATCCTATAATCCTATAATTTAGATCCTGCTGGGAGTGGTCTCTTCCAGGATGACAGTGCACCCATCACAAGGGCACGAGGGCTAATAAGAACGAAAAATGGAATAAATCATGTGCTATGCCCATCGCAGTCACCAGATCTCAACCCAGCTGAACAACTGTATCGCTGTTCACCACTATCATCAAAACATCAAATATGGAAATCATGTCGTTCCAACCCTTCAGCAGAGAACCAGAAACTTGTAGAATCAATAACAAGGTGCACTGAAGCTGTTCTGGCAATACATGGTGGCTCAACACCTTACACACACACACACACCACATATGTTTGTATTGCTTGTATACTTGTGAGGACTTTCCACTGACATAACTATTACTGCAGCTAATTAACCCTAACCCTAGCCTTAACCTCAGCAATGCAAAGGCAACTTTTTCACTTGTCTATCTATTTATTTATTGTTAAAAACTCCAACAAAACAAAGCACTTTCCTTATGGGGACCACAGTGTCCTCACAAGACCAAAATATCAGATTTTCCTATCTTTCTGGGGAAAAGACACACACACACACACTCACACAAGCCAATGCAAATACATGCAAACATGCACCTGCTCGGTGAAACAGACTTGAATTATACAAAAATTTGAATTATACAAAACGCCTTTGTCTCACTGCAGATTCGTAGGATTTCCATTCACAAAGCAAACTTTTTTTTTTTCACACAGTACCTGACGCAAACACTCATTAAAAAGCACACACCTTGTTGATCCAGGAAGTTCAATTTATTAATTTCTAATAATAATCTTTTAATACATTGAAAAGTAATAACAGTGATAAGAATCTACTCATACAATTATATGAACTCTTAATCTATAAGCGAATAATTATATCTCAGTCATTAAGACAGAACTAGAATGATCTACGTATGTAAATCGTAAATAAGACCGAATCAAAATCAGTCATAAAACATAGTGTGTCTGGGACCATCAGATCACAAGCCTGCCTTTTTGGTTAACCCTGAGAACTAGAACGTGTCTAGCAGTTCTGTGACTGCGGCCGTCAGGTCGACCCCCTTACGCCAGACACCTTTATAAATAACTATTCCACACCTATAAATGTTTAATGTAATGCACACACTATCTAGGTTGCCTACGGGGTATTATGTATGTCTGCAGTGTTTACATTAGTACAGAACCGATACAGGCATATTAACATTAATTCAGCGTCATTATTTAGAAATGAGGTCTTGCTTTTTGTCTTGTTACAAAGACTGCAGAATGAGGGCAAAGACATTGCTCCAACATTGAAATTGATTGCACACACTCACACTGGAGGCTAACTCATCATCTCCACAGTATATTATATATATTAACTTGTAATGTCATCAGGTCATTTCTTCACAGTACAGAAATACTCTAGTCATAAGTGTACTATAAATAACCTATGGTATAACCTGAACTAGCAGGATATGAAATAGCTACTGAAATAGAATATATATATATATATATATACTGT
>JAOVYV010000042.1:8444023-8455350 GCA_025674545.1 Hassar affinis | reverse complement strand
TGTGGCACTGTTAAAATAAAGCTGGCATAAAATTATGAGACATTTCATTAATTTTTTTGTTATAAAACTTTTAAAGTCAGTGGGGGATCAAATACTTATTTCCTCCACTGTACATTGGTATATTGGGAGCTGATTGGTTCATAGGATCAACCAAGGTTCCACTGTTTCTTATAAAGACAATTTTCATACTCTAACCATGACCTGCTTATTCACATAAATTCCCCTTAAAGCATATTATTAACATTTTTCAATTGCGGTCAGGATAACTTTAAGAAGGTCGAAGATCCGGTTTTCAAAGAACTGCTAAAGTGACCACAATGTGAAGTAACAGATGGCTGTATTTTGTGTAGAGGTGACTGTGGTGCAGACGTGACACACTTACATCCACTGGCCAATAATCTATGTAAATTTGTCCACAGTGTGAGAAAACAGCAAACACTACCACATTAACATCGAAACGCAAATGAGCCACAGAGGAGGCTTGATGTGGACAGACTCCTTCTAGCCTATTCCACACAGAAACCCATAATGATTTTCGAGGAATAATATCAAAGATGGAGATCAGCTGTTCCAAAGATGAGATCAAGCGCTCATGTGAGGATCTTGTGCCTTATCATTTTTCACCACATGATCTTAACCTTACCATGTTGCTTTTTATTTGCTGATATCACCCTCTTTCATACTTTTCTTCTTAGTTATCAGGTGTTTTTCTCCTCCTCTCCTTCCAACATGGTTATATACATACTGTACTTATACAGTACTTTATCACACAGAAGCAATGTTCGCAATACAAGAATTTCTTCTTTTACCTAACGGCTCTTCTTCCTGTGCTTCCTGTGGCGCACAGCTGACTGCGCTCACGGTGTGAAATAGCACCACAAGACACACCTTCTTCCTTTTGTTTGGGTGCATCACACAATTAAAGACCCAATCTACATTTAAATCACAATAAAACTATAAATACCAACTGGGCATAGGCTGATTTAAACAAATTTAATTTGTACTGAGACAGATTTCATTTAAAGATAAGGGAATGGAATAAGCTAAGTCCAATCTGAAAGTGATTGGCTTTCAGGGAGATTAAAACTCATTACCTGAGGTTGAACACATTACCTACAGCACAGATGTCATTTGATTATGCTCCATAAATTGACTTGCTCAATGTAAACAATCATCTAGTCAGTTATTTTCAAAGCCAGCTCACACACACAGAAGAGAATGCAATGGAAAATATGTTTTGTAATTAATTCATATAATTTAATTCGGTGCGTTAATTGTTAAGTTAAAATGGTATCTTATCTTTGCAAATGTGTTGTTTTGCTTTGTTCAGAACATCAGAGCCCATCGAGCATGACTTGAAAAAGATCTGTATTTGAAAAGAAGGGTTTAAAAATATCTCCCCCACTGCTCATGAATATGCACGAGTGTCTTGTTGATAGCGGAACGCCACACTGAAGTGCACTTCAAATGACCATAAATGTTGACACATACAGAGAAAGACTCTGCAGTGTTTAAGCTTCAGTATGATCTACCTCTTCTGTTAATGCTTTTAGTGCTTGTGTAAGTGTGAAATTTGGGATTGGGTACAACAAATGTGACACAGTGGTGTCATCTGACTCACACATAAGCTATAAATAACGAGTCACTTGTCCCTTTAGATGGAAGGGTCACTGCAAATGAATAAAATTTTTTCTCACTGATCACCTTTATCCTATGATAAAACATTTCTATTCTGAAGGGGGTGGTCGCTTCCTGGATGATGCTGTTCCCAGTCACAGGGTACAAGGACTCATTAAATGGCCCGATGATGAAGAAAATGATGTAAATCTTATACTGTGGCCTTCGAAGTCACATCACTTGAACCAAGTGTCAGACACTGGCCTGCAACCCATCTTTAAAAAACCCACTGAAGAACATCTTTGGAAGAATGGTGTTCAATACAGTGATGGCTCAACATCCTAAGATCCTTTCCTTTTACCGGTCACCAGGATGTTTTCTGACAATATAACTGCAAGAACAGCAAAAACACCACCAGCACCATCAACATCATCATCACCACCACCACCACTAATGAATTAATTAATAATTAATAATTAATAATTAATTACCCATAAAATAATAATAATAATAATAATAATAATAATAGTAATAATAATAATAATTATTATTATTATATAGATATTATTAGTATAATAATAATAATGAATATATTATTATTATTATTGTTGTTGTAGTAGTAGTAGTAACAAGCATGTTTATAAGCATGAGAGTGAACAAGCTGGATAATGTAATGCAAATATCATATACTGATAGTGAGTTTCAGAAGGTCAGCTCTTATAAACTCAAGCCCATATAAGTAATTGTGGAGTGCTGTAGTGTTACTGGAAATGGAGCAGAAAAATGCTGCTTAAAGCTTTGCAGTACATGCAGTCATGTTATCTTCAGTATATTCAATAATTATTTATTGGAATGACTGTATTGTATTGCACTACATTTATTCTGCTCTTCTCATTCTTCAATAAGCAGCTGGCCCAGAGAGGGAATTGGTCCAGAATCAAGGGAAGGACATTTACACATTCTGTATGTGAAGCATGTAATAATGTTGTGTGGCTCAATAAGTTATAAAAGCATTCACAGACTCGTTTACTCACAACTGCATTAGGGACAAGACCTACTGAGAATTGGCTTTGACTATATATGGAAAGAAACGGGACTGTCACTGGCTGAAAAAATGTCTCCAGTTAATTCATCAAACACTCCTAGAGTTTTTCATTATCCACAGACCCAGTAAGGATGCGATCTAAATTCTTAGCCATTCCTCCATCCTTTTTGTCCTCCCTCCTCTTTATAACATCTTCCTCTTTCACTTTGACCTGCTTGGGAAAATACTTTGCCTTTCTAAATCCAACAAAAAGGTTTGGGATGTTGCACAGCAGACAAGACATTGAGGGATCACAAAGGATGACAAGTGCTAACACTAACATTAACTCTGCCACTAATGAGAGCCAAGAGCAAAACACAATTCTCTGTAGAATATTCCCTGAAGTCCTATTCTTACCAAAGCTCAGTAGTCTGTGTGTCAGCATTTGGCTATTCACAAAGACTGTGATGGAGCTACAGGGCCTGTTTTTCCTTCCCCCAGCAGAACAACAGTCATTGAACAGACTCTCTAATGTCCAACACATTTACTGAACTGTCCAGACCACTCTCCCAGAACCAGACTCAATCAAATAATCTACCTCAGCCTCCTCCTTTTAACATCTATCAGAAACTTTATGCAAGATTAGTATCAGTGTTGTTTTTATGAATAGAAAAAGACAGGCCCCCTTAATACCATATAAAACATATATATTTTAACTGTCTTTTTAAATGATATACTTTAGAGATGCCAATCAACCTAATGTGCATGTCTTTGGACTGTGGGAGGAAACCGGAGTACCCAGAGTAAACCCACGTGGACACGGGGAGGACATGCAGACTCCACACAGAACGGACCCAGACCGCCCCACCTGGGGATTGAACCCAGGACCTTCTTGCTGTGAGGCGACGGTGCTGCCCACCGAGCCACCGTGTTACCCACTAAGACTAATCCTTCTTCTTCAATCCTTAGTAATAAAGGCACTGTTTTATCAAACGCTGGCAGCACAGTGACAGTTGATGAATGAGCCAAACTGACATTGACAATCTGTCTGTTGATCACTAAGACTCTTTCACTTAATAGAGTAAACAATCCTTATGCAACTGGGTCTATCAAGTGCTATTATCTTTAAAACATAATGCTTCATCAGTATTATGAAAAGAATAAAACACCATAAGTCATTCTGTTAAAGGTAACAAATCAGTGACGATGTGGTTTGATTATTTTGCTATAAAAGCAGGTTTTATTCCACTTATATGACAGACCTTTAGCAACCTTAACATTTATTTATTTATTATTTAATTACTTTCGATCCATCTATATGCGGCTGAGTCAAAAATGAATTGAGGCTGTAGAATTTATTCAGTAAAGACAAATCCATCATATTTCGACATAATCTCCCTGCTTTTCAATACACTTTGCCCAGCTGTCAACAAGCTTTCCAATCCACTAATCTAAAAATGTTTTAGGCTTAGCTGCGAGCCAGGAATGCACCGCTGTCTTCACCTCATCATCAGACGTGAATCTGCGCCCTTGTAAGGCTTCTTTCAGGGACCAAACAGGTGATAGTCTGAGGGGGCAAGATCAGGACTATAGGGTCTAAGATCATTTCTTCGTGACAAAACACTTTCTCCGCACTGTGCGCAAAAGTCTTCGATAAATATCGGCACCAGACACACCCTCAGACCACAAAAAATAAATCGCTGCCTGCTGCTCTTCTTTCCTTTCTTTTCTCGCACCGCAGTCACAAATAAACTGACATAACACGTTCAAACCTGCACAGCAGTGACAGTGACAGAGACAGTGACTCGTACAGAAATCTCAGATAAGACAGACAGTTTAATATCATCGGAATGTGCGGATAATTTTTGACTCACCCTCAGAGTTACATTTAACGGATTGAGTCGGTTCCTGTCATTTTTCATGCTAAAATAGCAATAAAAAATCGCTCCCTCACCAGCACCTTGTTTTCTCTCTAAAAGAAATTGCAGCTTGTGACGCATTAACACATGACAGAAAATGAATGAACACATTTTTCAACAAAGTTCAAGAATGTAACCGTACTGAGGTAGACGTAATGAGCACACCGCACGTAGTCAAGCCGAAAGGAAAACTTACTTATTACGCTCCACTTCCAGGATCAGCTCCAGGTCCTCTGCTGAGACAAGAATCTCTCCCCTGTCTGGAAACTGATCCTGCACACAGACACAATGATGTACACACACAGGCTTAGTGTTAACATTCACATCAGTACAAGAGCATTCAAGTCAGAATGATCAATGATCAATGGAAATTTGATTCCATAAATAATATTGTATTTAACCGTTACATTCTTTCATTTCACGTGTTCTGATGATGAAATTTACCACACACTTTAATAATACTAGCTGCTCTGTACCTGGTGTACGCCACATTGGCAGCAAGGTTATGCAGATCAAAAGCACTCAAAACCCACAAGGAGAATAATGCGTTAACCGAGTCATCCACCAAAACAAAACTGTCCTTTCCCAGGCATAAATGTGTGTGTTTTAGTGCCAGCACAACATTTAAGCTCAGTCATTATGAAAAGAAAGGCATGGGGTTGTAGCCAACACATGAGCCCTAGTGGCTAGTTTTTTTGCTCTTGTTTGCTCTACATGCACTGCATGTGGTTAGCTGTGCTAGCTGATAAAAAAGAGTGCCATTGAGTAGGAGGCTGAGCGTTTTCATCAAACATCTATCCTTTTTCCAAGAACCCTCCATCAATAGACAAGCTTCCCCCTCCCCTATTCCCCCTCCGGCCTTCCAGCGAGATGCAACAAGAGAGAAAAATGCTTTCAGGCCAGCAGTGACCAAAATGTCCCAGAATGTTCTATAAACAAGCTCAGTACAGACATCCAGCTATGATGAGGAAACAGGGATGAGTCTATACATGTTTTTAAGAATGTCTGGTATGTCGGTATTCACAGTATATGCATGTGCGTGGTGTACCTCTATTATCATTTCAGGCTATTTTATAACTTTTTATTTTTAGTAAGATGTTGCACTCATTTTTTTTGTCTGACCACATAACTAAAAGATCTTTGATCTCTATAACAGCAGTCCCTGGCCCAATAATTAATATGGAGATACAAAATTAATGTCAATTTAATGTGCAGGACTGTACATTTAGATCTAAGCAAGATTATTATTGAATGAAGAGCGTGACTGTGTGGGATAAGAGGAGAGGAGATGAAGAGGACTTGAGAGCAATTTGTGGCTCAGTGACTGAAGAAAAAGGTTGAGATGGAGTGAGAGAAGCGCTTTCCCTAAGCAGGCAAACATTTAGTGAATCTGAGAGCCTCACTGAAGGCGGAAAGAGTAAGAGAGAGAGAGAGAGAGAGAGAGAGAGAGAGAGAAAGAGAGAGAGAGAGAGGGAAACGATGAGGTGGAGGAGGTAGAAGCTGATAAGTGAGATGGAGATTATAAGGAGGTATCAGAGAGACTTGGAAAGTATGCAAAGGGAAGGAGAGGACAATGTCATATTCTTTCATATAGAAGTCCAGATTTGCAGTTAACTCCAGAATTATGGGAGCCTTTCAAAAACTTTGATTTATAGAATGGATATTATACCCTGAGATTAAAAAGTTTCTTTTAAACAATTCCATTTTCCTCTAATAAAAATTCTCATTATAATGTTTTACCTCAGAAACATGTTGCATTTGACATACTACTGGAATACTCAAAATATTCAAACATTTTGTCTATGAACACCATCTGCAAATTTGGCAAAAAGGGAACCATATAAAAAAAAAGCCAATGAAAGCCAATATTCAAGATGATGGTAGATCTGACCTGTATTACAGATTGGTTTTCTGCAGATTCCAATGAAGACTGATGACATACAGTTCCAGTAAGTACCAAAGATGGCATACAGTTGCAATAAGTACCAAAACCTGATTGCCTCTGCCATGAATTAAGATGTACAAAACAGATAAGAATGCATTTAACTGTGGCAAGGTTTTACAGACAAATCTGCACAATTTAACAAAGCATTTTTAATTAACAAATACATTTATACAGTGTATATGTTTTGGCTCAAAATATCATATACTGCATGTGTTATTAACTCAATATATTCATTTCTTCTCATTTTTATGAAGGTTGGCAATAATCCTGGAGCTAACTATATAAGATTACTTTAATGACCACATCATTTTAAAATATCATTTATTTTATATCCAACATGCATGACTGGGAAGGTTTTTTTTTAAATGAATGATCATTAAAAATGTTTTATATATACATCTGTCCTAAGCACGACCTCCCTAATATGTACAATCAAGATGGATGAGTTACTATACAATCGCATTTCCTCTGTTCCCAACGCACACCCATTCTATTCCATTAAAAAACAAGAAATGGAGCAAACTAATTTTCTCAAGCCCTCACAACAAGCAGTCCTGGCTCATGGCGCACACTGACTGATATGGCCCAATACTCTCTACTGCTCTGGGATAAATATTTATGTGAGTGGACTGAGTCAGTTCTCTCCTGACATGATTATGTCTGAATGACGAATGAGGAGCTCAAACTCAGGGAACCTGGTACATAGCACAAGGTGCCCACTGCCTGAGAGCTCCCACTGGGCTGCAGAGCTACTGTGCCAGGCTGAAGAACTGCACCCTGCTGGGTGCCTATGACAGCACTATCCCACCCGAGCCCAGCTGGAGCTCTCACAGCAAGCAGGAGGGAGTGAGAGATGCACTGCATAGTCAAGAAAGGCTACTTACTGTATCTCATGCTAACTTATACAAAGTGCATATTATACTGTAACCTGAAAACAAACCATTTGAAGTGAACTTTCTGTTGAAATTCAGTGAGTGCAGGGTGTAAAGATGGAATGTGGCAAGAATAAATCACTAAATCAGGGTGCCTTCAAAGCTAATGATGAAAATGATGAAAGATGCATATTTCTGGCATATACCACGACTTACATTTTATACCACTTTGTACAGTTGTGGGTTAAGGGCCTTGCTTGAGGGCCCAACAGTGGCAGCTTGGTGGTGCTGGGAAACTACCACTGCTGGGCCCTTGATCAAGGCCCTTAACCCTCAACTGCTCAGTTATATAAATGAGATAAATGTAAGTCACTCTGGATAAGGGTGTCTGCCAAATGCCATAAATGTAAATGTAAATGTAGTCCAATGCCTTAACCACTGAGGGGTGTGAATCTGAGATTGGACACAGGTGCATCTCAGAGCACCATGCACACACACATATTCGGAGTCCATCTTGGTGCAAGCCAACTACAGAATCCAGAGGAAATCCATGTGGACATAGAGAGAACATGCAGAACTCTACATAGATAGTAACCCAAGCTCAGGATCAAACCGGAGACCCGGGAGAGATATTCGGTGGAAGTAGTGCCTGCTGTGCCATTTTTCAAATGTTTGTCTGGTTGTATGTGATTTTGCTTATGAGTCATCTAAGTAGTTAGGCAGCCTGAAATCCACTGATTAGGAGCAGCCATACTAGCCAACAGACAATTTAGAAATATCATTAAAGCACCCAATTACTTTAAACCCACAATCAGGGAATTAGAATTTCTCCCCACTTTAATTTACATAGCCACTCTTAGGGTTCGTTCTCATAAGCTTGAGCGTACGCTTCTTATCCTACAGTGAATAAAGTCAAGTAGACAAACCATTTGTGGGCAAATTCCAAGGAAAACTCAACACTTTGTTTGAATACGTTTTTAAACAGGCCAACCGGAAGCCTGATGGGACACAATATCCCCTGGGACAAAGAAGGTTAATATGACCTGTCTGCCGTTTTCTGTCTCTGATACTCCCAGATCCTATTTACCACACACCCTAAGACTTTCAGCCTTATCTGAATGAACATCATTCATACTTTGTCTGCTGCTGTCTCCAATGAGAATCTTAAAGTGGAGAGATGCAGCAAAAGCCCATGTTTTCAAAAGACATTGAAAAATGAAGCCCCAGTTATCACCAGTCTCCAAAGTAAGGCTCAGATCTGTGAAGAGGAATGTGCTAGAGGAGCTATATGAATCCTGTTAGATCTTGCATGGTAATTTTGCTTCACCTCTGTGCCTTCTTTTATACTGCTTTAGGTTGTAGCTTGGGTTTATTAATAGTTTTCAGTGTCCTTGATTTGAAAAGATCTTATCAAACACCTTTGTGTATGACTGTGTGTGTCCCTTCGTTTGACATTGAGTGTTGCTCATGCCCTTTTCAAACAAACTATTGGAGGGAATTTGCAAACACAGGGCATTCTGTGGTAACTCTACCAATGTAAATGTTTAGCTAAGCCATATAAGTACTTTCAAACAGGAGTATAGGATGTCAGGGCATGCACACACACACGTGCACACACACCTTCTTGGCACAAGGTGTACTGAACACAGATACAGTGGGATAGAATCAAAAACACTCCTTTAATTAAATTAAAACATACGTATTAAAACATTTCCAGAACTGTTGGCTCCATTCATGGTCACACATACAGAATTCCAGTGGTCATAAAGAAAAGGGAACGCTGAAATCACCACAGTTTAAGTCTTATTCAATTCAACATTGCAATGCTGAATAAACAAATATTGTGACCTTCAGCCAGCTCAATCAGCCTTCATGTGTGAGTGTAGTGAATTCACTGGCATTAATGACACACTTCACTTGTCTCTTCATATACAAACCACATAAAAACCTCCAGAAAAGTTGGGGCACTTTCTAGAAATGCAAAACAAAATTACACCTATAATTTGTTAATTTACTTGAACCTTTATTTAACAGATTAAAAAATATATATATTTTCGCTGTTTTCAATGACAAACTTAATTCTATTTGTTAAATATAAACAAATTTAGAAATTGATGGCTGCAACACACTCAAAAACAGTTGGGGCAGTGTCAAGACTGAAAAGTTTGTACAAGTAACACTGGAAGGTTCTACAATTAACAGTTTAACTAGCAACAGTTGAGGTCATCAAGGCCCCACCAAAGGCTTAGTCTTTGCAAGCAAGGATGGGTCGTGGTTCATCACTTTGTGCCAAACGTCAAGAGAGAATTGTCAGTCAGTTCAAATACAACATTTCTCAACACAAGATTGCGAAGAATTTAGGTCTTTCACCATCTACATTTCATAATATCATGAAAATATTCAGGGCGTCAGCAGAAATCTCGGTGAGTAAAGACCAAAGGTGGAAATCGCTGCTGAATGAAATGACCATCGAGCCATTAGGCGGTATTGTTTGAGAAACTATCATGCCACTATGATGGATATAGCCACACAGGCTCGGGAGTACTTTGGAAATTCATTGTCACTTAACACAGTCCACCGCTGCATCAAGAAATGCAACCTGAAACTGTGTTATGCAAAGCAGAAGCCATATATTAATTTTGCACAGAAACACCGGCAAGTCATCTGAGATGGACTGAAAGACAGTGGAAACGTGTTCTATAGCCAGACAAGTCCATGTTTCAGCTAGTTTTTGGGACAAGCAAAAAGATGAAAAAGAACATCCAGGCTTTTCCCAATGAAAAGTGCACAAACCAGCATCTGTGATGGCATGGGGGAGCATCAGTGCCCAGGGCATTCGTGACCTGCATATATGTGAAGTTACCACTGATGTGGAGGTTTATATTGGCATTTTGCAGAAACATATGCTGCTTTTTAGACAATATCTTTTCCCAGGCACTCTATGTCTATTTCAGCAGGACGATGTCTGGCCTCATTCTGCACCAGTTACAACAGTGTGGCTTGATCTGTCTCCTATTGAAAATGTATGGAGCATCATGAAGAGGAGAATCAGATGACGGTAACCACGAACTGTTAAGCAGCTCAAGTCTTGTATACAGCAAGAATGAGCAAAAATTCCACTTGCAAACCTGCAACAAGTAGTCTAATCATTCCCAAATGATTAAAAAGTATAATAAAAAGGTGATATATAACCGAGTGATAAACATGCCTCTGTCCCAACTTTTTTGGAGTGTGTTGCAGGCATCAATTTCTATATTTATTTGTATTCAACAAATTAAATTTAATCACTGAAAACACTGAAAATCTGTTCTTTGTCCTTTTGTCAGTTAAATAAAGCTTCAGGGCAATGAATAAATTACAGATTTCAGCTTTTATTGCATTGAAGTGTCCCAACTTTTCTGGAAATGGGGTTTGCAAGAATAGCTAGTCTGCATTTAAGAGGTGCTTTAGTCAGTGTTTGCAAACGTGCCAGGGGCAACATCAATTATGTTAATGGCTTGGACAATAATAACAATGTTCAAAAATACACGTAAATGAACACACACACTTTTATTAAACAACAAAGATCAATCAATGCTGTCAATTAATTGATTATTATCTAGTAAACATTTGAGAATGTACTCACTTTTGCTATAAGGTAGGTTTCTAAACTGTAGATGAGGACACACTATATATACACTATATATAATTTAGGCCACTTCTGTGCGTGATGGGATTAAAAAAATGGCCACTGTATGAGACTTCAGGAAGATGCAACTGAAGCAAACTGTGGGCATTGATACATTTTTACAACCACTGTAAACTGTTCAGTGTCAGCAAGCCTGTGCACACTGTAGCCCCGAAGGTTGGATGTGTTGTGTGTTTTTAACCCATTCTGATATTTGATATAAATATTAACGAGAATACTCAAGAATACTTATGCAATTACATGTGCAAAATATTTCTTTGTA
>JAOVYV010000042.1:8334966-8353005 GCA_025674545.1 Hassar affinis | reverse complement strand
TATTTCTAATGTTTTTAAAATTTGTACTTTGAGGGGTAAAATGTGTCAACCCTGAATAATGCTACAGGTTATTACTTGTAAATGGGCATATTTCTCAACAGGTTCTGAAGTAAACATACAATTTGTCGGAATAGCCCTTATAGTTGTGGAGGCGATCGATGGGGCATGGCTGATTATTTTATTAAGCATACCAGAATATACCTATAACTGAAGGTAAAATTAAAATAGTATTCCAATAGTAATACTCCAACAGTTTGAAGATGAATATTTTTGTCATTGAATACTTGATATACTGTATGTCAGCTGCGATAAACAACTGTCCAAAATAAAGTGCACCCCCTTAAAACTGGCAAAAACAACCTTGTTTTTACATACATATATCTATACATTTCTGTGTAAGTCTTCTATAACATGAAAATACTAACTATTCTTTTTTTCTACTATCACGCATTCCCACAATGCCTTACTAGTGACATGAAAAAAAAACAGCAACAAACAAAACTTGGCATAACTCATGACACCACTTTTTAAGGCGTTTATACTCCTTGTCAGATGCTACACACAATGTTAAATACTCAGTAACAGTATATTCCAACTAACAATATGTAAGAGCTATTGATATTTTCCGTTCCATCCTTCTATTCAGTTTGATACAATAAATGCAATAACATAATATAAACAGCCTTAATAATATATAATTTTCCTGAAATCGTTCTGCTGTGATGACTGGCATTTCTGAATGAATCAACTTTTATGTTCATTCTTTGTTTATTGTAGCATGTTTATTGTATTTATGAATATCTATACCAAGGTTTTGTTTTTAGAAATTCCCTGCGTCTTTTTAATCATTAGTGTTTGTAAGAAAATTTCTTAAAATCCAGGCACTCTCTTTGATTGCATTAAGCACAACATAACTTTGTTAAGGAGTTGCACAAATTGCAGCAGCCAAAATAGATATGTACACACATACAGAAGTTGAAACTTTGATACAGTTCCAGAGGACGTTAAGAAACTGAGATGACTGAACATTTATTAAAAAAGCAAATATGTGTTATGGCTACAAATATATAACATTTCTATGTTTCTGTATAAAGTAATATTATGGCTTGATTTGAATAAAACAATGTATTTGAAATATATCAAATATATATATGCATGTAACATATAATATGTATGTATGTATGTATGTATGTATGTATGTAACACAGTATGACAGTTACTAAATGAGGGACAACAGGATGAAGGTATCAAATGTAGTGTGAGAGTAATTGGCCAGTATCAACTGTGTAGTACCCAGAGGACTGATTTGTGCAACTGAATCACAAGGTTGCTGTAAACAAGAATCAACTGCATCCAAATCTGGTCCCGTTCATTTTTAACCACTAAGTTCCTAGAGAATTCTCATTGCAGTAATTCAGTCTTTTTTGTTGGCGTTGTTGTTTCAGGCTCCCCACTGTCAGAGACATTGATGGGGCTATCTCGAGAGAAAACTTCAGTTGACTCCCTCCACATGCAATCAGCAATGGTCTTGAAGGCATTGGTGCTGCACTTGGGTCGTATTTTCTGTGAAGCATTGTTAACAATCTGCCGGCTGTTGGAGGTGGCAATCTTGATTTTGAGGGCGGCATCCACACGGTCTACAACCGTATAGGTCCCAATGCTACCATCCTCAAAGCCAATAATAATGTTGAGTGCTCGTTGTGATAGGCACAAGTAAGTTGGTGTCTTGTACAGAGAACAGGTACCAATACTCTTTCCGTCAGCAAGTCGCATGACAATTAAACTAGAAACCACACCCGCATCGTCGTCCTCGTCACAATTTCGGAAACAAATGTAGACCAAGTACCGCCCGTCTCTTGATAACTTTTGCCTCCATATTATACCAGCAGCATGTACTAAGCGCAGTTTACCACTGTGTAGATCTAGAATATTAATGTTGTCATCTCCTTTAGATACAATTCCCAACTTTCCATTTGGTGAGATCTGAAAGTCTTCCAAGTTCTTCAAAAAGTTGCTTGGAAGTTGTACCCTTCGGCAGACAGACTCATCAGCTACACTCCATATGAAAACAGTCTCTGTGGATGTGATGAACACAACGTAGTCTGGACTGTCTGGAATTAGTTTAAAGTTTATGATTGTGATCCCATCATCACAAACGAATTTCTTGGATACACTGCCAGACCACAAGCTGACAGCCAACAGCTTGTTTTTAGTTGTACCAACCAGGAAAGTGTTGGCTGTGGTGATGAGAGCATGCTGGAGTGTTACCAGGATGTTGCACACTTTGTGTCCGGTAGCAAGCCTCCAGACACGTGAGGCATTTTGTTCACAGAGAGAAACCACAAATTGGTCATTATGGGTGATAAGAAGCTGGGATATTTTTTGCCCGTTGATTCGGAAAATGTTTTCACCTGTGGCAGTCTGCCAGATGTATTGGCTACATTTGTCATCAGATGTCACCATAAGGTCACCAGATGTGGTTAGAACACAGTTCTCTACAAGGCCTTCATGTTTAAACACCATCTCAATGAAACCTGTGCTGAAGTTCCACTTATGGATGGCTTCAGACCCATCCATTGTGTAGACAAAGTCTTCTCTGCCTGAAAGCTGTACACTTTGGATCCTTTTCCCTGTTTTGTCAATGTTTGACATTGCTGTTATAATATCGATGTCCCAAACTGAGAGAACTCCACTGCTGGCTATGGACAACAGTAAGTTATGGTGTGTTGACTTGATCAACTTGACAATGGCTCCTGATATCTCTATTAAACTAGCCATGCACTGCCCACTGTCTCTTCTCCACACAAATATAGATGAAGTATTTTCCATCGATGCTACAATACTTTGGCCATTCTTTGACAGAACAGCAGCCACAAATCTCTCACTACGTTTGGCTTTAAACTTCTCTACCATCTTCCAAAGCTTGGTGTCAAGCACCTCAATGCTTCTGGCTTTGCAAATAAGTACTGCTTTCTGATCCTCTGATAATTCTATACCTACCACCTCACTATCGTCCCCTCGGCAGTCATAATCCTCCATAAGCCTGGGATTTGTAATATCTTTGGTGTTCCAGACAGAAAGACTACCCTCATTGTCAATCATCACCATTTGATGGATTGTGTCTAGAACCAGGATGGACTTCACAAATCCACCAGAAAATTCAGAAGTCACTGTTGCTAGCTTATCTCCACTTCCAAGGTGGAATATAGTGGTAGTGTTTAAATATTGTCCACAGAAAGCATACATCCCATCTGGGGAACATTCAACACAGGTTACTTCATACCAGCAATGGAGCTGGTATAGGGGCCAGCCATATTGCAAGTCAATCACATTGACATCTTTACTGGCCTCCAGCCAAGCTAAGGCATGGGGGCTAGATAAGGTAAATCCATTAATAAATGCCACCCCACCTGTGATGCCACAGTGCTTTGAGCCTTTAACTTCGACCTCTGACAACAAACAGGATTTATGGTTGTCATAAATTAGTAGTGTGTTTTTTGTAGTGGCGACCACAAGGTACTTCTCATCTGTGGTGAGCCGAACACCAAGCACAACTGACCTAGCTGTGTCAATCTGTCTCAGCAACTGTCGGCTTTCTACATCCCATGTACTGACTGTGCCATCTTCAAGAGCTGCAATTACAATGTTGGGAGCCAAGGTAGGTAAAATCTCAACAATCTGCATGTAACTAGAGCACAGTGGAAGTCTCTCAGGACTGTACGTAACATCCATGGAAGAGTGGAGTGGCACTATGGAGCAATATTTGGGTCCATCCTTGTCACACTCTAGTAAGAGATGCCGAAGTTTTGGGAGAGATGTGACCACAGGAAGAAGTCTTTGTTGAAGCTCAGCAGACAGTGAGGCAGGGTTCTTCATTACTTTGACCTTTATACTTCGGAGTGTGCTAGCAAGGAACTTGAGCTCCTTTTCCTGTGAGTAGGTATAGGCCATGTCAATGTCTGACAAGGCCTTGTCAAATTGTCCAATCTTTATCATAGTATAGAGCCAGCTGAAGTTCATGATGACGCCATACATGAGGTCATCTGTTCGCCCACTCCTTGTCAAATGAAATAACAGTTCTGTCATTTTTCGGTGATTGACAAAGAAGATGTCTGGCTCAAGTAAGTTGCATTGGAACACCCAGGGTTGTTCTGGGGTCTGCCGGTCATAAGAATGCTTGTCAGCAGAGGCTTTGTCATGGCCATGAAGGCTTTGTTGGTTGTGAGGGTTCCGGTGCTGAGAGATGTTTAATGAGGCAAAGTGATTGTTGTCACAGTGGAAAATCTTCTTTCTGCCACCCGCCCATACCCCAAGAAAATACTCAGCTAAAAGGCTGTGCATTTGATGCACATCTTCTTCATTACTGAGATACAGCTTTTGTGCAATGAGATGCAGATGCCTGTTTGCCCACACCAGCAGGGTTACATTCCGAACCTGACGCTCAACCAAGTAACCCTCCAGTTCTTCCCTTAGCTGAGCAACGAGATCATAAGAGATTCGCAGTGGACTCTTTAGATTTGAGCTGACCATGATGTCTCCAAGTACACTATTGTCCAAAGATAGTATATCCTCCAGTTCTACCTCCGTCAACCCGACACGTGCCATCGTAATGTATCCCAGTGCACGAAAGACAAAGTGGGACCCCAGCTTATTTTCAATGGAAATGAAGAGATGTTCTATACTTTCGTGTACTGTTGAGCAAAGGGACTTTTCATCAACATCTTTGTGTGAGCGCCAGTTTACCACCTCACGATATATAAGATTGACAAACATGGGCAGTGTACATTTAGCCAGTGCTTCATTTACATATATTTGTTGGCCTGAGGTTACTTTTCTTTTGACACTCAAAAGTTGCTGTTTGAGTGTCTGGCTACATGCTTTACGGTCTCTTTGTGTCAATTCTACATAGCAATCCTCATCATGAATCAGGCAGCGTAATTTCTGTAGTATCCCATGTTTGTTAGGCAAGGTCGATACCACAATGCGGACGGTACAAGGAAGGTGAATAGGCAACCACCACAGCTTACGTGCCTCATCTGCTTCTGAAAGCTGTTCCAAGGAATCCAGTATGATCACTAGGGGTCGATGGAAGGATGACTCCCCCAGAAGGTTAATCAACAGTTCCCTCATGTCTTCAATCTTGTTTGGTAGGTAATGGATTAAGCAACGATAGTTTATGGCAATCTGCTCACAAATACTTTGGAGGAGGTTGCGGAGGTCTGTAGAAAGGTCGGAGGAACCAATGAAGCGAACAATGATAACAGGATCTGTTTCTGGCCCCATTTCTTTCTGAAGAATTGAGTATGCCTGAAAAAAAAAACAAAAAAATTATTTATTGATTATTCTGTTTCTTAAACACAATTAAAATATGACAAATATATACATCTAGATCTTTAAACAGTTACACACATTGGGTCATACTCTGAGTTGGTGACTTAAGTTGGGGACTTAAATCCATAAATTACATCAGTCACTCAGTCCAGCATGAGTGCCGGTGTGATTTTTAGTTTGTTTCAGTTTGTTTAATAATTAATTTTTATATTATTATATATAATAATATTTTATATTTATTTATTTATATTTATTTATATATATTTATTATTATTTATTAACATCTTGTACATTTCTGTAAAATAAACCCATTGTACAGTAATGTGTTTTCTGTTTTATTTTTTCTTTGGATTGAGAAGAAGGAGTAGCTGTAAATGTGTAGGAGGGAATGCAAGCAGTCCAATCACAGATGTCATGGTCTGCACCACCGTAATGTACCGTTACATTTTTGGGGGGATGAGCATCAGGCATAGGCTACAGTGTAAGTTAGGTAGCTATGCCATATACAACAGCATAAGCAAAAGTATAAATTGGTGTTTAGGTATGAAAATGTGGGGAAAGTGCAGCATTCAGATTATGTAAATCACATGTGTAGTTCATGCCACAAGGGTTGGATTTATACTTCTGTATAACTCTGTACGTAAGTTAAGCATGTCCTCTAAGAGCCAGAATCAGACCAGAATTTACTACATAAGTGCAAAAAACAATGCAAGTACCATGTCTTGTAATAGGAATCAAAGATTTACACTGAAATAATGTTGTTTTGAAAGAAAATTGCTGTGGAAAAAATCACCGAAATTATAAACCAGTGAATTGTCACTGAAAGCATCTGTGAAGTGCTTTAGCTCGTCGATATTCAGCGGTATGAGCAGCTCTGTTATTGAAGCACTTCAGTTTTACTAATATTAAATTCAGAATTCTGGCGGTTACTGATTGACTGGTGCTTTGTTATTTTTATAGCGTTTTGTTTTATATCATCTACACTGTGTGTTTATTGGGAAAAGCGTACCATGTACAGTCTGTGGCAGCTTGTCAGTAGGGTGCGCTTTCAAGTTATCCAGAGAAGAAAGACTGCTTAAACATGTTTAACATAAGTTAATTGCATATTACAAAATGACTTAGTTGTACTATGCACCTGGTTGTCATGTAAGCATTTATTGAACAATCTTTTCAAAAAATTGTATGTGTATTTGGTTCAATTTATGTGTGAATACATACAGTTCCTCTGCACGGAGCACCAGCCAAATGAGTGTCCATGCAGTGGTTTAAACATTCGGCAAGCTGGTGACCTGAGGCTGCTCTCTAAGGGTGTGTTTATACGGTTCCCTTGGTCCTGACCAAAGATGATACTACATTGTTACATTTTAGTCCTGGTTTGCTTGGCGTTCACACTCACAAATTTACACTTGAACCAAAATAAGTAAAAAAAAAGCAAAGTGATGCACATATGACACATTTTGTGAGCCAGTCATCAGAATGATTCACCACGCTCGGCTTAATGCACTTATCAGGGTTTGTATTTTTAATAACTGGAAACTAAAAATAATAAAAAGAAATTCACATGGCATTCAGCTGAAAAAAAAGGATAAAAGAGCTTGGAAAAGAGCAGATTTACAAATTCAACAGCAGGTAAGTGATTGAGCTTATATGAATGAGCTTACATGTATGGTTTCTTTTGTTTATTATAACAGGGCATTAAAATGATTTAACATTACAAATGACATTGATTTGATGTAACAAAAATTAAGGATTTGTCATTAAAGTCTTAAACTTGATGCAGTGCACTAAGTATTTTTGTTTGATTTTGATTTTGCTGTTATGATTTTCTAATGTTTCATATATTATTGGTGACTTCAGCTGAGTTAAATATTGCTTTGTGTGGATTTGGTGGTGTTCACACTTTAATATTATTTATAGTAAAATAATACACAGTAACTCAAATTCACTGACTGTTGGTACCTTATTACAGTACATGCTTTAACAGTTGGATTTTCCTTCTAAGACATGCTTACATCACCTGCCATCATGGCTATTTAACAATTACACTCAGTCCAGCATGAGTGACGGTGTGATTTTTAGTTTGTTTCAGTTTGTTTAATAATTAATTTTTATATTATTATATATAATAATATTTTATATTATTATTATTTATTAACATAAATAATAATACATTTCTCACAGTGTACATTTCTGTAAAATAAACCCATTGTACAGTAATGTGTTTTCTGTTTTATTTTTTCTTTGGATTGAGAAGAAGGAGTAGCTGTAAATGTGTAGGAGGGAATGCAAGCAGTCCAATCACAGATGTCATGGTCTGTACCACCGTAATGTACCGTTACATTTTTGGGGGGATGAGCATCAGGCATAGGCTACAGTGTAAGTTAGGTACCTATGCCATATACAACAGCATAAGCAAAAGTACAAGTTGGCGTTTAGGTATGAATAATGGATAATAAATAAAGTCCTAGGTCTGAATAGTGTGCAACTGTGACGTATCTTTTTTTGCATGCATAACTATGAATAGCGATAGTTTGTAGTTACATCTAATATCTGAATATCAATGTACACAATTGCAATGTGTAATCATCACTAATTAACAAAAAAGTAGTGTGACAACCACTACTGGATTCTAGGAATTGAGAGTGACATCACGGGGGCTCCCATCATGCAGCACGAGCTGGACACTTGGGGGTGTTTGTCATCTACCCTCCACAGGTTGAGTGTGTGTGTCAGTAACTCCCCATGCTGTTACTATGTGTGAGTAGTTGTCTCTCTAGTTCTCTTACGTTTCTATTTAATAAATGGCTATGTTGTTTGGAGCCTGCTGTTGTGTCCGAGAATGTCTCCTCATAAATTCCTCACCACTGATGTCACAGTAAATGACTTTGGATTGTTGTCTAATTTTATTACTGCTGTCTTAATATGACTGCATATTCTAATTATAGAAGCTGCAACTCTGTTGAGAAAATGTTGATGTGTGAAGGGAGTTGATGTGTTCTGCTACCTAGCATATATCTGGCTAATCTCAGATCACTTAACAACAAAACGGATGAGTTACTGCTGCTCAAAAGTACCTTTTCACTCTCTGCTGCTCTTGTTTCACTAAAATGTACATCAGTCCCTCTGTTTCAAATAGTGCCATGTACTTACTGGGATTTTACCTCCAAGAGTGGTTCATAACACTAAGCTGTCCTCAGGGCCATGGAATCATTTTCTGTATTAATTAAGGTTGGGACCAGTGTCACAGTGCAGAAAAAATATTGTTGCCAATACTTGGAATCCTTCTTCATTATCTGCAAACCATTTTATTCACTGCAGGGTTTTGCTCAATTATTTTTACTGGAGTGTGTATTCCACCTCAGGACACCTCAGGAGGCTCTGCACCACCTGGCTGATGGGATAACCATGATAACTGTGGAGCAGAAAGCACCCAGACTCTGTTGTGGATTTGAACAGAGCACATGTCGGTAGCAAACTATCAAAAAAAATGCTATACACTGCACTTCTGCTACACTATTAAAAGATTGTTCCCCTTGCCTGGTCCACTTTATTCTGGCATACAGACAAATTACAGCACCATGTAAAATGTACCAGGAATGGTAAGGACAGACTACAGACCTGTTTTGACTACACCTGGAGCATTTTTGAACACACAAGCACCATTTATATTGAGTTCAACATATCTCCCAACATCACAGAAGACCCACAGAACTTCTCAGCAATCAATAGCAAAGCACTCCTTATGCCCCACCCATTTGAAGTTATGCCCCACCCATTTGAAGTTATACCCTACCAATTTGGAGTTATGTCCCACCCATTTGGAGTTATGCCCCATTCATTTGGAGTTATGTCCCACTGATTTGGAGTTATGCCACACCCATTTGGATTTACACCCCACCCATTTGGAGTTATGTCCCACCCATTTGGAGTTACGGAAGCTCCAGAGCCTGGAAGAGAGTGTTAAATGTAATCATTGACTCTTTGAGGTTTTTGATGGGCATGTTCATATATTTTTATTTGGCAACTTTAATTGATTAATTTTGCAACTGAAAATGACTGGGGGGAAGTTTTACACCTATGTCTGTTGTTTTATGCAGATCTGCAAGAAGCTGCTAGCCACTTAAGTTATAATATGGCTGCCATATAGTCCTTGCTATTTAAGTTCAACTGTTCCCAGGCTGTAAGTGTGAAGATGACAGGAGGTGCCAACTGGCCTCTGGATTAATTACAGCCTATATTTCAGCAGATACTTTGTTTGTGGTGATTGAAGATGTCAGGGTAACTTGAAAAGTGAATTGGCTCACTTATTAGTTAGCTAGCAAACAGCTGTGCCAATCTCGACTTGGCAAGAGGATCAGGACTCTAGTCCTTGGTGTTGCATGATGCCAGAGATTGGGGGTTGGGATGTCATAAGCAGTGGGCAAGGGAACAGAAGTGCAACAAGGGGGTGGGGGTCCATGCTAAAAGCAAACCCTAGCTGACAGCTCTCCCGTCCTTCCTGCTTTACGATGTCTGCTCCTTGGACAATGTTGGGCTGCAGTTTCATACATAGAATGAAATGAAGTCATTTTGAATATAGATCAAATTCAAGCATATTAATGTCCATGTGATCAGATTTGAAAAAGGGAAAGGAAAAGAGGAAGAGACAACAACAGGTTTGATGTGTTCATCTTTTTTTCGTGTGTTATGATGCTCACCACTTTTTACATGTGTTATGATGCTATAATATTATCCTGCTTACGTATGATATGTTGCTGTAGATATTAACCTGCTTAGGTGTGTTACACAGCTATAATATTAACCTGCTTACAGGGATGACAAAATACATCATGGTATTGTAGAGGCATTAATGTCTTTAATTCTGGTGTTTGTAGTGAAAGTCCCTGTCATGTAAAGCAATGCAAAGTTTATGTGAACCACATAACCAACATGTCTACGTTATGTTTGTCAAGTACACCACCATGTCACCATGTCATGTTTTACCAAATATTGAGACAGTATTAGGGATATCACTACTCCAAGACTTATTGCAGCACATTAGAAACAAGTAATGCTGACATCAGTGCCGACATCAACAAGGTTCTTACTGGTAGAACTGATCTCCATTATTAGCCCCCAAACATGCTGACACTAGATACTGATAGCCAAGTGCAATGCAAGGAGGGATATGAAGGATATCCCAGAGGTGAAGGCAAGCAAAGGACAGAGTAAATGTTTGGTCTATCAAAAGTACCTGTGTAAATTGCTGCCTGTAATACATAACCAGTTTGCTAACATTAGCTATCTATCACCAGCTACTTTCTGCTGCCAAGTGCTGCCTGTAATAGCCAAGTTTAGCTAGGCTAGATAGCGAGCATTAAATAGCCCAAGCAGTTGTGGGCAAATACACATAAAACTTAGCTAACAAGAGCAAAGTTTATTAATAAACCAGTCTTCACTTCATATAGTCCACTAAGAACTTTCCATGTAGTACAGTGTTGTTTTCTGTTATTTTCATAGTAACTTGCTTGATTACTTTCCAAAAGCAATGAGGTTTCCAGTGGCACAGAATCTATCACACGACATAGCAGATTTCCCAAGTTACGCCCTCAGATCTGTCTCCTGTTGAAAATGTATGGTGCATCATGAAGAGCAGAATCAGACAACAGTAACCAAAAAGTAACCAAAAAACTCCAACAATTAGTATCTTCAATTCCAAACAATTAAAATGAATAAAAAACATGGTAAACATAGTGGTAAACATGTTGTGGAGTGTGTAAATTATCTTTTCTTTGTCCTTTTGTCTGATAAATAAAACTTCAAGTGAATTAACAAATTACAGATTTCAGCTTTTATTGCGTTTTTAGAAAGTGTTCCAACTTTTCTGGAAATAGGGTGTGTACGTGAATGGGTTCTGATTTAGCAGTGTCACAGCACTTCTTTTGAAGGACATTTCCACAAACTATAAATGATTTTTGGCTTTGTTGATGCCATTGACACGTGTTATGTGACGCTGAAACCTGTGGTGGTCCAGGAAAAACAAGGCTTGCCTTGTTTAGTTTTACTTAAACTGACTATGTAGTCTATGTCCTTGTCTTTATTGTAATGTTTATAGGCCTAGTGAGAACTCAACAAGTTCCTTCCTTGGAGAACTCAGCTATAAAATTCCTTGTATACACAAAAGCACTTGGCCGGTGAAGCATGGCTCTGAAATTGCACAACTTGTGTGACCTTTCTTTACGTCTTCACGGGTTGGCCATTCAAAGCCTCATAACCATACAGAATGTGTTCTGAGGAAAAAATAAAATAGGACTAATAATCACATACAAAATAATCCCTCTGGCATGTTATGTGCCAAAACCATTATTTTCTGATATTTTGCAAGTTATCCAGTTAATATTATGGCTACTCGTCAGAAGGTGTAAAAAAGAAAAGACAATTGGGACATTGTATATGTTTTTCAATATGAGTGATACAACAATAGCATACTCACTGTGAGTCATTTTATTTAGATATTCCCTCACTCACAATGCCCACAAGTCACAAATCTCTCTAAATTGTCTGCAAATCTCTTGTTCTGTTTAAGATGGCCAGGAATGGAAACCTGTTGTTTCAATTGAATAACTGATTATTGACTAAATCCATTATTATTTGATTCGTCATTAATGTTTGGGTTTGGTCTGAACGGTAGTTATAAATACCCCATTGCAATGAGTCACTTGTACTCTATTATTAGAAAATCTAAGTCTGAATCAGTACATGAAATCTTTCTGCCATAAGATCATGGCTTGGAGCATGTGCATGTGTCATCTTGGTATTTTTATCTCATTGTCACAGATGTTAACCTGGCAGAGAGAGTTAGATCTAGGGTTAGAATGAATACATTATCAGTGGTTGTGGTTAAATGTGTTATCCTATCTTGTCAGGGTCTTGAGAATTGAGAAGTTAATGCTATCTTGGACAGCAACAAATTATAATACATGATTATATTGATATATTGGAATTGGTATGAATTCACTAGTTACTGTGAAGGATGATTACATTTGTCTGGAGTGGAAAAAGAATGGCAGATGGCTGCTGTAACAATTTATCATAATCACTGTACTTTTGTCCAATTCTTATTGTGGAGCATCAATTATTAAGCATTATTGTGGCAATGCACAGCCTAAGACAACCCACAATGTGACTCAGTTACATGTTTCCAAATGGCCCACAAAAGAAGAACACTTACTGTATGATCTCTTTCCATTCTTCATCCATACATACACATAAATATGCACAAACAATTCTCTCACCTGTTTAGCCACCTCAGCAAGCAAGAGTGTCTTTCCCGTACACGGCCCTCCATAAACGACTAGGGGAAATATTCTCCCTCCTTTGGATGGGTACAGGTATTCCTGCACTATATCCAGGACCTCACTTTTATAGACATAAAATGAGGAAAATGTCTTGCACAATGAAATATGTTGTATGATCTCGTCGTAGAGTGGATCTGTTTCTGTGTCAAAGTTCTGTTGGACAGTAGCTTGAATAATGTCCACCATGTCCTCATAGAACTGCTTACACAGACCCTCCACGTAGTGACTCTCTACCTCTTGGGAGTAGCCCATCTTCATGTCGCAATGGGTGACCGAGGAATAGACACGGAGATTGGACGCTGCGACTATTGTGGGGATGAACTCATCTCTGACTTTCAGAAGCCGTTCATAGGCCTCCTGGTTCCTCATGACACGATCCCCACTCATAACAGTGTCCATGTAGCGGGCCATATCTGGGATCTTGGCAAAGCGGTCGAAGTTCGAGATTTTGCGGATGTAACACACACACTTTTTCAGGAATGCTGGCGTCTGTTTACCTAAAGCAAAGTCCAGTTCATCCTCCAGCGCTACAAAACAGAGAGAAGAAATTTTTTCATTCATGCTTTCGAGATATTTGATATTTTTAATCCCTACACACTATAATACTGTTGCCAGAGGTGCTTGTGTTTTTGGCTGTGATTAGTCATGCTTCCTTAAGCTGCCTTCAAGGCAAAACATATTTGATATGATCACTTAATCCATCATGCAATGTCTTAGTAAAGTCCTCCAAAGAAGGAGTTGCACTGATCGTGCTTCGTATCACAAGCTCAAAGCTTGCTTTGTTAATGAAGGGATGAAAGGATGGATATGGCTGAAACAGCATCATTTTGGAGGCTGCAATCTCAAGTCCCATATGTTGTACTTGCTGTGGTTGTTTCAGGAGAAATATTTAGAATAAGATTATAATTAACCTACTAGATTTCCCTTGTTCATAGTGGTTAGTGAAACAATGTGCTGTAGTTGTGATCTTGACCATGTTTGTACTGTAGTTCGCAGCAATGATAGGATAAAAGTCAACTGTTTGATATTGTAAAATAGCTCGAGACAGGGGATTAGCACAGTGCATTGCTATGTTTACAAAGTTGTTTTTTGAAGGCACTTTTTGTACAAACTGAAAAATATATGGACTGTCTTGTCCCCCTAAAGCTGTTAGTGTGGTCACTAATACTAATACAGACTGAAAATTAACCCAGTAAGACATTTAACTGGACATCTATATGCATATGCTTAACCATGAGAACAGAAGAAATGTTAGAAATTTGAGCTTTTCTACAGTTTAAAGGTGTCTAATGAACACATCTTTTTTTTTTTAAGAGCAGACATATCAATTTTCTTTTGTGGTAGCTATCAAATTCATAGCATGGTCTTTGTTACAATAACTTTATCAAAGAAAATTTATCACATTAAGTAACTAAATGACCAGCCCTAGATTGCACTATGTATGGATCTACGTAGACCTGATTCATAAATTATAGGAATTATTGGCATCCAAACAAGAGTGCTGAATCCCTACAGCCTGCCACAGATTTTCATAGACATACAGTAGAAATCATCTACCACATACCTGAACAAAGAAATTTTTTGCCCTGTGCACTTTTCATGGTTCCTTTCTCTTGTAATTGTAGGACTGAAGTTCGGAAGATTTTCTTGATCTCTTCAGAGACTGCTCTCCAAGCCTTAGCATTCTTGGCCTTCGCAACACTGCTCGACTCCATCTGTGGGAGAGCAGGAAAGGGTCAAGGTCAATGATCTGCCAGTATTCAAAGAAAATAATTAAGCTTCTCAGACCAAGGTTTATCTCTATACTGAGTTGGTCTTTGATGTTTAAATAGAGATTCTTAGTTCCTTTCTTTGGTTAAAAATAAAAATCATCTAAGTGTCACTGTAGATGGCTAGCCATGGCTAGTGTCTTTCTTTCTTTCTTTCTTTCTTTCTTTCTATCTCTTTTTGCCTGTTTTTGGAAAGCATATAAAGTGAGAAAAAGGGAGAAGAGAGTGACAGAAAGAGAAGAGAGGGACAGGTTACACTGGGTCAGATCAGTTCAGAAATTCAAAAACCCTGCTGTTTTTTTCATTTTAGTCCAGCAGTGTCACTCAGCCTCACAGATGCCCCTCTTCACAAACTACAGTGCGTGGTGAGAGCTGACATGTGCCACGAAATTGACCTGGCTGTGTGTATTTTTAACTAATCACATGAGCAAGAAAGAAAGACAGGAAAAGAGTGATATATAGATGGAGAATGCAATTATCTGTGAGTGAAAGTGTAGGTGAATGCATGTGCAGGAGAAGAGAGTAAAAGAGATATAGAGAGAAAAATCTGAATGTCAGAAACACATGCGAGTGCTAGATCCATTTTAATGAAAGACAAACTGAATTTATGAGCCTAATAAACTCGGCTGCAGGCAAGCAGCTTGCTCTCTTAGGCCAGGCAATTTCTGAGAGGTCCTCAGCCACTGGTCTAGCACACTGTGACATTTACAGGATATGTCTCAGAGGCTGGATTCAAATTTGTCTATATGGCCTCTCTAGAGGACACTAAATGTATAATTCACATAAGCTTTCTCATTGAGTTAAATCAACACTAAGTAATGCAAGTAAAATGAAGTGGTGCAAAATGGTTGGTGAGTTGATTGGGATTACGGCTCTACATTCATCAGGCTCACAAGAAATACAGTTTGGAGATGAATTTTTTTAAACATGTAAATGGGTGTGAAACTGAACAATTATACAGTGAGGTCCCAGTTTATTAGTTACACCCCCACCTAACCACCATCACACAAATTGTACCCTCCAATACTAGAATATATTGATCAGGCATAACATTATGGCCACCTTCTTTTCTCTATACTCATTGTCCATTTTCTCAGTTCCACTTGGTGTTTTAGTGTGTGTTGTACTGGTGTGAGTGGATCAGATACAGCAGTGCTGCTGGCATTTTTAAACTCTGTGTGCACTCTATGAGACACATCCACCATATTGTTCCACCCTGTGGATGTAACAGCAGAGACAGTAGCTCATCTGTTGTTGCACAGTTTATGTTAACCGTCCTCTAATCCTTCATTAGTGCTCACATGATGCTGCCTACAGGATGCTGGTGTTTAAAAACTCCAGCAGCACTGCTGTGTCTGATCCACTCACACCAGTACTAACACACCACCACCACATTTGTGTCACTGCAGTGCTGAGAATGATCCACCACCCAAATAATACCTGATCTGCACTGGTCCTGTGGGGGTCCTGACCATTAGAGAATAGAGAAAAGGGGACTAACAAAGTGTGTAGAGAAACAGATGGACTGCAGTCTGTAATTGTAGAACTACAAAGTGCAGCTATATGGTAAGTGGTACTGAGAAAATTGACAATGAGAAAAGGAGGTGGTCATAATGTTATGCCTGATCAGTGTATAATGTCTTATATCATGTAACATGCAGCATGTGGTATTAATGAGGAAGAACAGACAGTTAAAAAGGAAAATGAGAAATACAAATACACAGCATTAATGGAATGAAACCTTTTAGAAAAGACTTTTGTTTGTAGGCTATCACAAACTGGGAAAGTAAGTACTGCAGGCCTTGTCTTGGATGAGACCCAGGTGATTTCCAAAAGGCACCAATGGTGAGAAAATCATTATATAATGGTAACTGTGAGTTTAAACCTTCCTCTCATCAATGTAATTAAGTGTAAGATTTTTTCTAAGTAAAAGCTGCTGCCGATTTACACCAGGATAAACAGAATGCAATGCACATTGCTGTGTTTTAAATCAAAGCAAATAAAACTTGTTGCCAAGCTAGCTGCATGCTGCTATTCCATCACAATATGGTGGCCAGATGAACAGAAAAGTTATCTGGGTGTCCCACATCATCCAGAAGAGGCATCTCTGGTGCTTTGCCTCACCTTATTGCTCCTTATTGACTTAAATCGGCTGTATTTGCCAAAGGCCTTGTTGTGTGTTCCTTCATACCATCCTCTCCCATCTGGACATCGGAAATGGGAATTATGTAGGCCTGCTGTTCCCTTACTACAGTTCGGTGTCCAACACAACTGTTCCCACCAGCCTGGTCTCCAAGCTCAAAGACCTGGGGCTAAGACACTCATTGTTGTTCCTTGGTCCAGAGCTTCCTGCCTCACAGACCTCAAGTGGTGAAGCTGGGAAACTTCACATCCAGTCCCATAATTCTCAACACCGGCACCCCCCAACGAAACTGGATCCTAAGTCTACTTCTATACTCCCTACACACTCATGACTCCACAGCCACTCACAACTCTAACTCCATTGTGATACCACCACAGTGGTGGTAGACCTGGACTCAAACAATAATGAGATGGCTTACTTGGACAAGATGGAGTTGCTGTCATCATGGTGTGATGTCAACATGGTCCTGAATGTCTTCAAGACTAAGGAGATTGTGGACTTCAGGAGGGAGAAGCAGAGTACCCAAAACACACCACTAAGAATCAACGGAACCCTAGTAGAGAGAGTGATCAGCTACACATCTCTGGACCACGCATATCTCAACCCTGGTGAAGAAGGCACAGCAGCACTTGTATCACCTCGGGTGGCTGAAGAAATTCAAGATCTCCAAAACACTGCAGAAACCTTCTTCACTGCTATAATAGGGTCTCTTCTTTCTGGTACAGTAACTGCAGCTTCTAGGACAGGAAAACCCTTCATAGAGTGATTTGATGCACTGAGCGCATCACCAGGACAGCACTACCTGGATTCTAGGTCAACAGCAAATTGGATCATCAAGGACATTCACCATCCAATCCACAATCTGTTCCAGTGGTTACCCTCTGGGAAACGTCTCCGCTTCATAAGAGCCAGGACTGACAGGTTAAAAAGGAGCTTCTTCCCCAAGACAACTGATTAATCACTTCACACAGTACACTTGGTCACTTCAACTTTCACGTTGCATTGTTTGTCTTGTCTATACTGCATACATATATTTTTTAAATTACTATTGTTATTATTTATTTCTATTTTCTTTCTTTGCTTTTTTTTTACAAGAATCTTTATTATTATCTTTTATTCTACCACTCTCTTGAATCCTGAATCTTGAACTTTCAGTGGTCAGTGAAAAACTAGAATGCATGTTGCCTCTGGGCAGAGGAACGTCCCACTGGAATTCTCATCTCATCTGAACATCATTGCAGCATTCCTTCCTTCATGACTACAGTTCATCCACACAGCATGACAATACTGTGACAAGACATATACAGGGGTTAGACAATGAAACTGAAACACCTGTCATTTTAGTGTGGGAGATTTCATGGCTAAATCTTCATTAATTGCATATTGCACTAGTAAGAGCAGAGTGTGAAGGTTCAATTAGCAGGGTAAGAGCACAGTTTTGCTCAAAATATTGCAATGC
>JAOVYV010000042.1:8319844-8330510 GCA_025674545.1 Hassar affinis | reverse complement strand
GATGTTTCATTTATTTTTTTGTTATAAAACTTTTAAAGTCAGTGGGGGATCAAATACTTATTTCCTCCACTGTACATAATTTCTGCACTGTCGATTATTTTTCTGACCAAGGTTTGACTAAATGATTTATGAAACAGAAATTCCATCATATGTCAAACGTCCTTACAGCATGTTGATTAAATAGACATTGGGCAGAAGGATTATGCTGGTGAATGGGAGCTGCCTCAGCAATGGTGCAGGAAAGTGCTGGTTGCATTACAGAAGATTCAATGTTTGGTCACAAGGTGTGTGCATGTGTACCTTTAGTCATGTGGAAATGGGAAAATTAATACTTGTGAGAAAAAAGATCGACAAAATAACATGCCAGTATGACTGCATATGTAAACACTGTTTTTTTTACCCCCAGGTAACCAGGTACTTGTACTTCAGCCAGTAGTTGGTTTTCTTTTTAAGGCTAAATTCCACTCTACACAATGATATTGTCATGTCAGCCAATGGACCCGAGAGAGGATTGGCTGGCGTGGATCATTTGGGTTCAGGAGCTAGTTACCAGCATGCATTATGGGCTGGAGTAAAACTATGTACCTAACATGAGTGGTAAGACTGACTGGGTGACCTCTCCCCTCTCCTGAGATGTGTATGACTGAGTGAGTGTGGGCCATTCTGCCTATTGTTCTGAGGTTACTAAATAAAATTGCCTTGTTAAAAGAACAACTGGTGTGGAAAATGGCTTCTTTATGTGACCATGCCTTCACAATGTCACAGTATGTATAGTGTCGCAATGTGCGGACAATTTTGCAAACATTTGGTTGAAATGAATTTTTAGGAATACTGGTATATCTGAGGTAACTGGATGATTTTCTGTAAATGATTCATCCAATATCTACATAGGACAGGATTAAAGATTATTATATGTGATTATTATATATTCTAAATTGGTTAGTGTTGGTTGTTTAATTAAAACCATAGAGACCTTGATAAATTTAGACAGCTCGCTTAGTCCCTGGCTTCCTACCAAGTACTCAGAGCTCAGTGAACCAATTAAAACTTGTTCATGGACAGATTAATGGGTGCAAGTTTGTGATTTGGGTGATGCAACAAATATCAGCTTAGTTGTTGTTTCTAAAGTCTGACTAAATTGGAATTTAGTATATCGGAGAATTCTCACTAGTGACTCATGACCTGTCATGTGCTGCTTGTATAAAAACCTTCAGTATATAATTTTTTGCCATCTTATCCTAGTGGTGAATCTGCCAAAAAAAAATAGAAATGAAGATAATGTTGTGCTCAACTGTAATGCTTTTATTTCTCCACCAAGCCCCTGCATCATAGGAAGTGGTATAATAATTGGCTGTCTTGTCTTGTTTTTTGGGTGCTTGGAGACTTCACACAAGCTTCACAAAGGCCATTTGGCTGTGGATTTATGTCATTTTCAGCGTATTCTCTAATGAGTATACTGTGGTAAACTACATTTTATCCTTAGAAGCATTTCTGTCATTTCTTGTGTAGTGCTATACAATTGTATATCATTGCCATCCTTTGAAGTGGCTTGAGGAGCATGTCTGAACTGTACTTTCTTTCTCTTTGTGCTTTCCTCAATCTATTCTCTCTTTTTCTGTCTCTCCCACCACCTCATTGTGCCCGAGGCTCTGTGACTGTGTGTCAGCGCACTTTGATGTTTCTGTCTCTTAACTAAAAGAAAGCCCAGAGTCACTGTTTTTTTCTTAAAGAGGTGTCATAGGCTTAGTGAGAATTTAAGAGCATTTGGGTCATGCGCCATTTCTTTACCTATAACAATTATTAGTATTGACTGTTTGGAAATCATATCAATAATATCTGCTTAAAACAAAACTTCAAAATAAACATACATGATAGAAGAGTGGCTCATGTAGTGGCTTCAACACCCAAAACTACTCATTACTGAAAATAGGTCCTATCACGTCAGAGCTTTTTATATTTTTATATATTTTTATATTTTTCTTTTTATATTAATATGTCCTCACTTTCTCTCTCTCTCTCTCTCTGTCTCTCTCTCTCTCTCTCTCTCTCTCAGGCTGTCAGAAACAGATTAAACAACTCCAATCTGCACAGAGTCCCTCTCTGGAGACTCAAACTGACACATGCAACCCAGAACTGTCAACTGCAACCCCCTGCTCTTGTCTTTGCTCTTTCTCTCATCAAACAGTGGGTTCCCAGTTTACAATAAACAGTCGTGAATACATACATAACTCCCAGCAATGGCACATCACAACAAACAGCGAGGACATCAACTGTCACTGTTCCAGACACCTCACATAGCAAGTGTCAAGACTGAGAAGTCTGTATGGGTTTTCCTTAAACCTTTTACCCGTTTTTGCATTATTTCCTCTGGGAGTCTCATTTTGGAGAATTCCAGACCTCTGAACTCTCTTCCTGGAGAAGCGGCAAAGCACATCTCACAGCTGACCTCATTCTCTTAGGGAATAATAAAGCAGATTTTTGACTAGAGCAGGCCAGGACAGGGTCTCTAGACTCTGAGCTCAAACAGAAAAAAAAAAAAAAAGTAGTCGAGCAAAAAATAACAGGGTCATGTCTGACTATTTTAGCTGTTTACAAAAAAAAAAGGCCAGGTTAATGTTCTTAACTAATATTCTAAACTTCTATGGACGAGTTTGCCGTTATGTTAGAGAGATAGCAGATGTTCAACTACAGTCTTACACTTAATTTAACTCAGCCAGGGTGGAAAGCAGTGGAGTTTGAGCACAGAAGGAGATTACTTATTTCATAGAGCTGAGAGAGTGAGCTTGAAAGAGGGCAAGAGGAACTTGGGATTTGCTGGAGGACAGGAAGGATATAGATGTGTGAGAATAGGAGGAGTAAAGTGGCAGAGGGTGAAATGAAGAGAGATAGAGAGAGTGACAAGATCTATTAAATGAGGCGTGAGAGTGGGAGAGAGACAGATGACTGAAAACAATGATAAGATAAGGGGAAAGGAGAGAGAAAATGAGAAACCCAGATTAAATTAGAAAATGGATGTCTGAGTACCAGTGAGAGTTATGAAGGGGATGGGAGCAAAATGAGAGATAGCTATTGAAGTGTTGAAAGTGAGAGACAGATTCTGTGTGTCCTGTGAGTGTGTGTCCAAGACAGAGGCAATCAACAGTCAAAGACAATGGGTGGGAGATTGTATGAGGTAGATGGAGAGAGATATCACAGAGAGAAGGAGGACAGCGGGAGGACGGGGAACCAACGGTATTCCCAGCTCTCTTTCTCTCCCTCACTCCACTTGGCATTCTCTGACTCCAATTATCCTCCTACCCCTCACCTACATCACTCATTTACATTTTAATCATTTAACATCAATCTCACCCACACCTGTGCACTGATCTCTCATCTGCACTCGACCTGACAGCGATCAGCACTACACACACCCACACACCCACACCAGAGGACAGTGGTTTATTACAAACGTGTCCTTTTTTCACCCACATTTTTGATTACAGTTGCTAAAAACAACAGTGATTAGTGCTTGTCACTGCACTTGCCTAAAGCTCATTAAGGCTGCGTGGCATCTGGGATTCGTCCAGATGTTCAGTGGGAACACCTGAGATTGTTCCAAGCACTCCGGCTGTCGATGAACAGCCTTGTTCTTAAATAGATGTTGTTCATTACAAGGCAGCCGACTACTCAAAGGATGTGTCAATTGCAGAGACAGATTTTGATTAGCATACGATTAATTGCATCTTTAATGCATTACACATAACAGTGGTGGAGAGAATACCAAGTATCTGTGTTCAGACAGAGGTTCGAACAAATGTTATAAAGATAATGGCATACATTATAACGTATTTATTTTTATGTTGTAGTGTACCCCACTTCCAAATTTGGAATATCATTGTATTCGGAATAGCCGGTGTTGTGGGAGGAAGAGGAAATGAAACATGACATAATGTTATTGGTTAATGTTATTTTTTCCCCAACAAGTGCATGGTTATATAAGAAAAAAATCAGTAGACATTTAGCCACCAGTATATTCTGATCCAAGATAAAGAAAAAAAAACATGAATCTTGTCTTTTGTAATGGTTCAGACTGATAAATCATGCATAAAAAGTAGTCACTTTTGATTTTAGATGCTGTTAATACTTGTCACATCCTTCTCTGCATCTTCCAAAACAACATTCTGCCTCACTGGTCTTCTAAAACTCTGCCTCACTGGTCTTCTAACACTCTGCCTCACTGGTCTTCTAAAACTCTGCCTCACTGGTCTTCTAAAACTCTGCCTCACTGGTCTTCTAAAAATCTGCCTCACTGGTCTTCTAACATTCTGCCTCACTGGTCTTCTAAAACTCTGCCTCACTTGTCTTATAACACTCTGCCTCACTGATCTTCTAACACTCTGCCTCACTGGTCTTCTAACACTCTGCCTCATTGGGCTTCTAACACTCTGCCTCACTGGTCTTCTAACATTCTGCCTCACTGGTCTTCTAAAACTCTGCCTCACTGGTCTTCTAAAACTCTGCCTCACTGGTCTTCTAACATTCTGCCTCACTGGTCTTATAACACTCTGCCTCACTTGTCTTATAACATTCTGCCTCACTGGTCTTCTAACACTCTGCCTCACTGGTCTTCTAACACTCTGCCTCATTGGGCTTCTAACATTCTGCCTCACTGGTCTTCTAAAACTCTGCCTCACTGGTCTTCTAACATTCTGCCTCACTTGTCTTATAACACTCTGCCTCACTTGTCTTATAACACTCTGCCTCACATGTCTTCTAACATTCTGCCTCACTGGTCTTCTAACACTCTGCCTCACTGGTCTTCTAACACTCTGCCTCACTGGTCTTCTAAAACTCTGCCTCACTGGTCTTCTAACACTCTACCTCACTGGTCTACTAACACTCTGCCTCACTGGTCTTCTAACACTCTGCCTCACTGGTCTTCTAACATTCTGCCTCACTAGTCTTCTAACACTCTGCCTCACTTGTCTTCTAACACTCTGCCTCGCTGGTCTTGTAACACTCTGCCTCACTGGTCTTCTAACATTCTGCCTCACTGGTCTTCTAAAACTCTGCCTCACTGGTCTTCTAAAATTCTGCCTCACTGGTCTTCCAGCTGGACTTCCAGCACTTTTCCTCTTCCAGTCTTCCAGCACTCCACATCACTAGTCTACCAACACAGTGCTTCCCAGTTCTTCCTGCCATCATTAACAGTGGCAGAAGGCAGAGATGTATAAAACATTAGATGCTCTCACTAGATTCAAAAGCTGAGAAACTTCACATGCTTTAACCACATTGGAAGTGGCATGTTCATGACTGCTATACTCCATCTTCTGATGAGCAATCTGATCTGTCTATTCTGACATTAACAACTCCTGCATGCAACTGTCAAAATCTTTTTAGCTAAACACTTTAAAACAGTTCACGTCAAAACAATTTATATCCTCACATATCCTATCTTACTAATGTGAGTGGGAGAATTATGGAGCCTTTCCTTCTTTATGTATTTCTACACTGTTGCAGATCTGTTCTCCTGTTTAGTTATTTCTGTCAGCTTTGCTTTATACAGTGTAAACAGACCACTGTATGTAGTGTAGACTGCATTTCAAAATAAATGTCTACCCTTAACATCCTGTAGGCATTTACTAATCCTAATAAAAAATGTGTTTTTAGGATCATTGGTAAGCATTATACAATAAAAGCTTGTGATTTTAATGTTAAGGGTTGATAGAAGGTCATATATACCCACAACAAAGCATGGACCTGCAGAAGTCTTCAGGCATTCTTCGAGAAGCTTCATCCGCAGTCTCTGTAGTTCTGGACTATCCCATTCCTCTGGGTCCACACCCCAATACAGATCCACCACCTGAAACATGTACAGACACACAAGCTATAACTATTTACAATCTAAACTGTTTACATCAGTACAGTGTATGCAGTTCCAGCATATACAATGATATAGCATACTACAGTTTTATGTTAAAATGGCATGCTTTAATTATAATACCGTATACTTTTAATACACTATGATTTTCCGATAGTAATTTATGGCCACCACAGGTATCAAACTCTGAACCATGATACTAAAATGATTACACTGAAGTGCCAGAAAAACTTTCATGTATTCAAAATACATAGCAACACAGCCTATGCATGTCATATAAAGCAATGAACATCTATGGAGGCTTCTAGAGTTGGTTCCACCATGATAATGGCAAGTTATCATGATTTTACAATTTTCACCAAGGTTTAATGACATAGGGCCAGGGGTGCAACTACATACTTTCTGAGGTGTATGCAAACATATTATCGGTGCCCCCCTCCCCGTCTATGTGTCCAGATTTTACTAGTTACTATGTGTCCAGCATTGATTTGGCGCCCCCTCTAGTGCAGCGCCCCTATGCGTCGCATATGCTGCATACCCCCTTTTTGCGCCTCTGGATAGGGCGCCTCTGGATTTAGGAGGTAGAGGGATTTTCATGTATGAGCATTTCAAGTTTGAGGTTTCATTCAAACTTTGAACTTACAACAGCAGCACGGCCGTAAAAAGACTCTGGGTGAACGTCACCAGCTTCGTCTGGCAAGAATCTTTTCACGGGATAGGCGTGCAACACTGCCTCAAGTAACATCAAACAACAACGCGAGGACTGTGCAATGTTCCCTCCAAGAACCCGTTTGAGACCTACCAAGCATTAACTGCTATACCAGTTTTTCTGGTACTTCAGTGTATTATATGATGCCTTAGGAAAACTAAAGCCATAGCAACAGTTTCAATAAGTATGAAATTAAAATGGTTTCCATAGAATATGACTGAATAGCACAGTAACCATAGCTGTACTAAAACAGCATTATCCTATTATCACATGCATTATTTATAAGCAAAAAACACCAAAAGAAAGAAAAAGCACAGGTCAAGAGGAACACATAATTCATTAATAAGTTAATTACAGGTTTAAATTCTCATTTCATTTCTTTAATTTCTCTTATTCCTGGAAGGTATTAATTGCTTTTATTATCTTATTCTTTTTCACACACTTACAATACACAGTATGACTTTAAAGAACAAAAACGGGTACAAGAAAGGCAGAGAATGAAAGAGACAGACTGAGGAAAGCAATGAAAAGGAAGTCTACATGGATTTTATCAATAAGGAGCTAAGTCTTGCCTTCACACAGCAAGCAAATTTAAACCATACTGCTGGAGCTGTTAAAGGAGCACAGTGGAGGGAGACTGGTCTTTCTCCAAACACGTTCTTTCCCATCTCAGATTTGTGTTGCTATAATTTGTTGTTCATCATGTGCATGTTTCTGTAGTGCTCCATGGTGATAGCGGTGATAGGATGTGCAAAAAAGGGAAAATAACTAAATAACAGGGTTACAGTCTCCGGTGTAGTGCCTTAAACTCGTCTTTCTGCAAAACACAGAGAGCAAGCTTGGCTATCTGTGTGTAATATACACATGCATACACAAATGCACACCTCAGAGCTATGCTCATCAATTACTGTATAATACTTCTGTATACGCTTCTGTCACCAAGATATATGCAGTAGGATGTCTTGTGTTGAGATTTATGTTCCAGTGCATTCTGTAGGTATGTGATGAGAGACAGCCTGCATTGGGTGAGGTAAAAACAGGGTAATGTAGAGGGACAGGGCATTTCCTTAGCACCAGAATTGCAGGGCATGGAGGTGTCCCTGAATACATTTGTCAAAAGCAGTTTTGCTGACACATAATGTTAATAGCAAACTTGCGGCAGGAGAGATGTCTGTCACTTTAGCTGCTAATCTGTGTGTGTGTGTGTGTGTGTGCGCGCGTGTGGGTGTGTGTAGTGCTGAAGGGTTTACTTTGGCATTATTGTTCTAATTAAGCAATTATTAAATAGTTAATACATTATGCTTCTCTACAATGGTTCTGAACTACCAGTCAAAATATTAACTGATGATTATACTGCATAGCTTGTTAGACTACCTCTCTCACTTCCCTGTTGAGCTCCTGCAGAATGTACTATCAATCCAGATTGTATCCTTTTTCTCATAATTACACACACACACACACACACACACACACACACACACACACACACACCAAGTCATTTTGGCTTTGAAGCAATGTTACAGGATTCTCCCAAAGGCAACTCTGACACAGTTTCTTATGACAAATGCTGACTTCAAAATCCAGTGAGCCATCCATACTTCACCATTAGGGAACAATACAACCGACCTTCATACCCAAAACCGCTGAGACTGTAAGCTCTGCATTTATGTAGAAGGCCCAGACGGTCACACATATACCACAGTGCTTTCATCTAATCTATGTTGGCAGGAAGGATGGATTAACAGAACAGTTAATTAGGACATGACAGGAAGTCCCTAGATACTTATTGACTACATAATAAAGCAACAACTGAACATGAGTGCACTAATGACAAGCTCGTACATTCCTTCTTTCCTAGCAAGAACCAACAGGAACTACTTCAATTTTACTTTTAAGGCATTTGGTTGGACTTATCTCATTTACACAACAGAGCAGTTGAGGGTTAAGGGTCTTGCTCAAGGGCCCAACAGTGACAGCTTAGCTGTGGTGGGATTTGAACTCACAACTATCTGGTCAGTAATCCAACATCTTACCCACTGAGCTACACTGCGCCTAATTGTATATGTATACAGCAGTTTAACAGAAGACACTATGCATAAAGCAGCTTTACAGAAATCCAGATGTAAATGTTGGGCTGATTTTTTTCTAGCCCAAATTGTAGACTCATGAAGATGACAGTGCAGGTAACAGTCATGTTCGGTGATTACAACCCTCAGATTTGCTGGTAGGTTTCTGTGTAACATCATCACACAGAGATGTGCGCATAAGTAAGGGGCAGATAGCAGCAGTTTTCCACAGAGATGACAAGGAGTAGTGCACTAAATTGCACCAACCAAAGCAAAGGTGGTTGTTAAATATTGAATATTTAATATAAAATTTTATGCATGTGATTTCTGCTAGTTTTTGTTTGCTAACATTAGCTAACAATGTTAGCACTGTGTAGGATTCATATCAATGAGAGCTAAACTAAATAGTATTGGCTTACTATTAATTAATGGAAGTTATGTGCATCAAACTTTGTATATGTATATCAGTATATCACATATCCGTGTGATGATCGGGTGTCCATATACTTTTGGCCATATAGTGTATTTTTTCACCCTGCTTTGATATGATATCCATACCACATGAAACACCGTTGTGGTTGTAATGATCTTGAACGAGGTGGATGTTTTTACTCTATCCACCTTTCTTTTTCAACCTTTGGAAGGGAAAATAAACATAGTGTCTCTTGGTCATATAAACCGAGCACTCGGAATATACTATAGCCGTGGTGATTAATGTATGAATATAAACTGGCCATAGTTCAGTGCCTTCAGTTTTCTACACTTTGCAACTTCTGTACCAAATCCTCTGTTATGACTTATCCAACCATATGGATTTTTGCTAATTATTTGGTTAATGGCAGCTTCTCAGACTTCCTCAGAAAAGGAAGATATTCACAGACTTTCACAGAATTTGTCTTTTACCGCCCCATCCCCCCCCCCCCCCCTATCGTGGTGCTAACCGGACAAGAGCTTACAATGTTCATTATCCACATAGAAATACGATCTTTAATCGTATTTAATAATAATCTTTAACTTCGATCTTTAACTTTAATAATAAATAATACATAATAAATCCAGTAATAGTGAATTTCAGCCAGAACCCACTACTTCAAACTCATCTAAAACCGACGACAATGGCCAATAAATACGTCCAGTACAATAAAGTATAATCTTTTTCTGCATAATAATTGGCCAGGTCTCTGTCATCATGAACACACATCTAATGAATTTGTAAGCTTATTTCTTTGTAAATCCCTCAAGGAGGCAGATAAAGGGTTTAAATGAGCCTATCTTTGAAGTAGAGACAGAGACCAGTGAGTTATATGGGATAAAATGTCACTATGATGCTGGTGAGGTTACTTAAAAGAATATTCTTTACAAAGTCAGTTATTAAATATGTGGTTCTGCTTCTGTTTACAGCACTGATACCGATATGCAGTGCAGAATAAATTCACTTTCTAAATTATAATCATTAGGCTTTATGGTTATGCTTAGGTATTTATGAGTATGCCTCAGAGATCTGGGGATAAAGCCAGGCAGAAAACAGGAAAAGAAAACAGATCAGCCTTGCTTGAGGGCTAATACATACATATAAAGTAATATCAGACAGCTAGCTACAAAAGCTGTAGTAATCAGACTTATAAATACAAGTTTAAAGATCTTGTTCTACACACCATATGTCTTTTCTATCTAATTGTAATCCTCGAAGCACTAAATTTGAATTCTTTGCTCTAATGAATCATGTGCTCTAAAACGAAATCATTTAGGTCTTAATAAATCACGAAACGTAATATGGGTTTTATGTTGTAGCTGGAAGCAGTGCACGTACTTTATCAGTGCCTTCAGTTTTGTGGCTGATGCTATTTATTAACCTTCTGTAAAGAGATTTCAGTAAAATGCACAACAGTATGCACTGCAAGCTGCTTGCTCATCGTTATATGGCAGCTCAACTGACATCTGCAGTTTGAACTGATTTACTCTATCTATCTATCTATCTATCTATCTATCTATCTATCTATCTATCTATCTATCTATCTATCTATCTATCTA
>JAOVYV010000042.1:8299338-8310175 GCA_025674545.1 Hassar affinis | reverse complement strand
TTTCCTGACTCGCTCCTCCATACCCTGGATACCGTGGCTCTTGATACATCACAAAGACTTGATGTCTTGGTCACAGACAATGCACCAACAATTTATCCTCTTTTGAACTCTGGTCACCCATGATTGAACCTTCACACTCTGCTCTTACTGGTGCAATGTGTGCAATTAATGAAGATTGGCCACCAGGCTGGTCCAGTTTAGTCATGAAACCTCCCACACTAAAATGACAGGGGTTTCAGTTTCATTGTTTAACCCCTGTATATGTATATAACAAGTATATAACAGGCAGTGAGTAAAGCAAAGGGATTCCCAACCAAGTATTGAAGATTGACATATCGTTTTGAAAGTACCATGTTTTGATTGATTTGATGTGATCCTAATTTCTTTTTTTTCTGCAAAAACTCAGAAGTAGTTTGGGCTGATTTCACCACAGTATTCTAATTTTTTGAATTCCTGTTTTGGGGGGTTTTATGAGCTGGAAGCCCAAATTATGCAAAAATAAACAAATAAATACTTGTAATCATTTCAATTGTGGGCCCTGAATCTATAATATATGAAAGTTTAACTTTTTGAATGGAATGATGGAAATTAATCAACTTTTCCATGATATTCTAATTTTTTGGAATGGGTCTGTTTATTTATATTAACAATATTACACTGTCATAGAGACCTCCTGCTCTTTTGTCACATTTTATTCAAGGGAAAGGTAGACAGCTCAAGGTCAGAATTTTCCAATGTTAAACACATTTCAACAGTCTTTAGAAACATATTTATTTTCCTGTTTGTTCAGGTGTGCTGCTATGAAAACAACAGGTCCAGTGACAACTGTAGTGTTGCTCAGAATGCACTGTGCAACCCTTATTCAAAATATTCTTAATATACCATGCAGTCTGTAAGTTACTAAACACTAATCAATATTTTTTATTGTTCAAATGAAATGAATCAATGAATGTGATTTTAAATGTGGATGAATATATGATACATTGGGAACTGAAGGTGTTGGTGAGGTTGATTGTTTTTGTTGATGCAACAAATTCAATTGTAAGTGATTTGTTTCATGTGAGTTATTTTTCAAATATTGTTAATGCACACAATGTTTGTATCTTTTTTGTCCATGAAAAAGGTCCATGATTGTTAAACAGAGCCTTCAGTCACTATTTCAGTCACTATTCACCCAGTTTTTCTCTTGAGGCTCTAATCTTATACGTTATTGATAATAAAAGAGGAGATCTGTATCTAATTCCTATGGATATTAATCACAATGTTCTTGTCCAATAAAAATATAAATATTGCAAAGATAAATTCAGACTTGACATTTCAGTAACAAGATGGAATTTCACAAATAGGGACTGACATTTTTATTTAATAAGAAAATCATTGCTCACCATTTCCCCCCTCATGATTTTCAGTACATCTTAATAAACTTTATGGTGTCAGTAGAGTATTTATGCTCCTTTACATTCTATCCCCTCTTACTCAATGACTCAATAAACTGGAGTGGCTGAAACCTGTATTGACATATTCCTGCCTAATTATCTTCTTCTCTTGAAAAAGAAGAAGCAATCCAATTATCAATGTCAAAATCTGTAGCATGGGTCATAAACAGGCAAACTGCATTTAACTAGGATAATCCATAAACCAGAAATCGGCACAAAAATTGGAAATATCACTTGAAAAAAAGAACAGGGATCACGCCAAGGAACTATGACACAACTGGAATTCAAACGACCAACTAATCAAGGATGAGACACAAAACAGGTGAACAACATCAGGTAACACACCAACGACAGGGCAGGGGTAGACACAGGATTAGAGCAGAAAAAAAATGGCATATGACAATGTAAACAAAGGAACATGATGAGAACCCAAAATGACAAAGCAATACTAACAGACAAGTAGTAAATAATAAAATATAAACAAAACCATTCAAGATTTTACAAAGTTAGGTTTTCCTGATGACCTGTAATAGCTGTTCTCGTTTGACACAGGACTTGGGAGTTTGATGCCTGCTCTGACAAAAATACCACTTTAACAGGAAATGTAATAGATTATACATCACTCTGGATAAATAAAGATATGTCAAGTGCATTAAATGGACAGCTGCCAAAGGGCAGATCAGTGCTGTAGACATTTATTGATGCTTCTAGCTAGGTTATAACTAAACTAATAATATAAACTCTTATATAAACCAGCACATAACCATACTATTTGCTGTTAACAACTTCTGAAATTGTTGATTTACCTGTGAAAGAGGATCACAGATCACCTCTACTAAAGAAATGTAGGTTATATGGAGTATTTGTGACTCATTTTAGGCAGTTTTACCATAATGCTAGGTAGGTTTTTTTTCTGCTTGTAATGTAATGATATCTGTCATAATGCAATACAGTAAGGTAAGTAATTGTATCATCTTAGTAACAAAATAAGGCATATCACTTGAAATTATATCATGTCAATCTTTGGTATTTGGTATCATCTCTATTAGCATACATAGGCAAGAAGCCGGTTCCAGTAGTAAAAAAAAAAAGAAAAAAAGGACAACTTTCTAATATTTTGTACTTTATTTGTACAACTTTCTAAAACTTTGTACACTTATTTATCCCCCAGAGCGCCTGTGCTGACTAATCTTGACTGCTGCAACTTATTTTCCTTAATGCAGTACATTTCTCTAATATCTTTTTAAGAAAATGACCATTTGTGAAACTCTATTTGCTGCAAACATCCTGAAAACATAAAACAAACATCTAAGATACTGGTACCAGCCTTTTGCACATTACTGCATGTAAAATTGACAAAAACTACATAACATCACATGCTGAAGGACTCATACAGCACTGTCAATTGATTTGTTGTTCATAAGGCATGGAAATGTCTTGAATGTGTTGATCTATCAGGTAAAAATACATATTTCTGCCCTATGTTTCTATACCATTAATGGCATGCGCAAGCTTGTCTGCAATTTCTAAATGCAAATGAATATGAAGTCAATTACCATTAAAATCATGCAATCATCCAATCAACAAGAAAGAAAGAGAGCAACTCCAAAATGCCAATGAAGATGCAGGTGGATTCGATTTTCTTTAAACAGAAATATAATGCATTAAAGGTTAGTGTCCCATTTACTTTCCATTTTAGACCCTTATTTTTCATCATCACAACATTGAACAAACAAATGAATGAAAGAATGAACAAATGAACTAACAAACAAACAAACAAACAAACAAACAAATGAAAAGCGCTTTATCTGGCCCCAGTGAACCTAACTCGTTCTATGTAAATTCTGCTTTTGCACAGACATGCATCTCACTGACTGTCTGTGATTTGCTTTGCTGCTTTTTAATATTTTGAAAGGAAAATCTTTAGAGAATGTGTAACTCTACACATAGACAAACACAGGGTAAATGCTAGACACATCTACTATTATCCATTCTTTCACATTTACTATTGCTTTCACTGACAATATGCATATCTTCCATCTACTTCATATTTTACCCAGAATCTATCTCTGTCCCACACACAGAAACACACACAGTGTCTGGCAGCAGACTGGCCAGAGCTGTAGCTTTCACTCAGGCTTTATGGATCTTGCGGCTTTAACATTTACTGTGATTGATGACGATAGGTTGTAAACCAGGAGCGAGAGAAAAGGAGTGAAAACTGGTGAGATCATTTCTGTGAGACGGGAAAGAGAGAGAGAGAGAGAGAGAGAGAGAGAGACAGAGAGAGAGGGAGAGAAAGAGAGAGAGAGAGAGAGAGAGAGAGAGCAGTGCCAATAAAGCATTATTGAACTAGATTGTATTGAATCAGGGGGAGGGTGAGCTGGAGTAAAAAAAGCAGGGAGAAAGGGAAGGGCAGGGGAGAAATAAAATAAATAAAAGAGACTTTCAGTTTCTCCAATAAAGCCCTGCGGCCTCATTCAAAGCTCCAAAAGACTGCTATTAAACATCTTTTCAGTCTCAGGAGATGGAACCGAGTTGAATAAAATAAAGCAGTCCTTTATTGAACACTTTTAGGGACCACTTTCTGAGATTCCCTGCTCTCCATTAAACATGAAGCTAACCATCATACAATACCCCCACATAAAGCCGAGCCCTTTTCATTTGTTTATTTGTATACCAAGGCACCACACGGTCTCCAGGTCATATAAAACAAGTTATCGTTACAATTATTTATTTCAGTTCTATGGCTTGTGCTCTCAGTAGAATGAGTATGTGTGCATTTTATTATGCCATTTCTTAAATTCATTTCTTGCTTTGTTTAGGTTGTTTGGGAGATCCTGGCTCTTTTTTTTCTCTATATGTTCTTTTACAAGCAGTTCACAAATAGGAACTTTTTTTAATGGAAACTGCCTAGACTAGATCTATGTACTTTTCATCTGCACACCATGCCGCTCCGAGCAAAGCTTAAACTCTCTCTCCCTGTGGAACAGACATCAATGTTGGTCTGTGCATGTAGATGAGAATCTTGGAGCTTAGGACCGGCTTTCCATGAAATACAGAAACACAAAATAAGAAGGGTGGTATGACAAGAGGATTGGACAGTTTAGTTTATATTATACTGTCTGCCACTTGTACAAAAGAGGATCAAATCCAAAATGTCTAATTGTTTAAACACCAACTCTCTCTCTCTCTCTCTCAAGTTGCAATCAAAATCATCCAACCCCCTTTGCAAATGAGGTTTATTAGTAATATTTACAAATGGTTTGCAGCAAATTAAATAGCTCAACACAACTAATATAGCAAGTTGTTTCTCACAAGTAAACACAAAGCCACTTTTGTTGACTACTCAGAATTATTCATCCCTTTCATGACAAGTGTCTTTAGTACTTAGAAGAACACCCTTTTGCTCTTATGACTTGCTGCAAACGTGAAGCACTGATAGACACCAGCTGTTGGCAGCATTCCTGAGGAATCGTAGTCTGTTCCTCATGGGCCCTGGCCTAAAGTTGGCTACTATTCTTAGGTTTGTCCAAATTCTACCAAAGATTTTCTATGGGGTTCAAGTCATGTGACTGTGGCAGTCACTCTAGAATCTTCCCGGACTTCTGAAACCAAGCCTTGGTGGACTTTGAGGAATGCTTGGGATCTGTTGATCGTTGGTCTGTTGGAAGTTCCAATGATGCCCAAGCTTCAGCTTCCTCACAGAAGGCATGATGTTTTCACCTAGGGTTTCCTGATACTTGATTCTTAGTATTCTAATTTACTAGAATACTTGATTCTTGGATTCTAGTTCTGCAGGAAGCAAAGCAGTCCCAGAGCATCACTGAGCCTCCACCATGCTTCACTGTTGGCAGTGTGTTCTTTTCAGGCTATACTTTTTTGGGTCAGTAGTGATGTAAGTCTTGGATTTTGGGCTTGGAGACCTTCAGCTTTCAGTATATGTCTTACAGTCAAACTGAAACCTCAGTGTCTGCTGCCACCAAATCTTGCCACAGGTCTATTGAAGACACTTTTTTGACCACCTGCCTCTTCAGGTATCTGGTGGCAGCTGGTGATAGCTTCCTCTTTCTGCAATATCCAGGTATTGTAGCCTGTATCTTCCTTTAAATTTGAACTTGCGAACTATGCTTCCAACTGTATCTCTAGGAACGTTCAGTGCCTTTGATATCTTTTTGTATCCTTTTCCTTGTTTGACAATGATCTCTTAACGTGTTGGTATTTGATGTGTTATATATCAAGCACACCTGATACAACTAATGAAGCCCTTGATTAGTTACATCAAGTGTGCTTGAGACAACACCTGATTTGCAAATGTGCTCTTATGATGGATTCCATTCAGGGGGATGACTAATTATGAGACTGCAGCAGTCATTAAAAGTTAAAATAGTCATTAAAACATTGTTCCACAATTAGCAGTTTATCTGGTAACAGGTGAGGCCAAGGATGGAAATGTATGACCATCATTACCTCTGCTGAATGTGTGTGACCATCAAGCCCTCAGGTGGTACTGTTTGAGAAACCATCAGGCTACTGTGATGGACATAGCCACAAGGGCTCTGGAGTACTTTGGAAAATCATTGTCACTTAACACAGTCCATGGCTGCATCAAGAAATGCAACCTGAAACTGTATTATGCAAAGAGGAAACCATATATTAATTTTGCAGAGAAACACTAGTGAGTTCTCTGGGCTCAAAGTCATCTGAGATGGAATGTGTTCATGAGTCCATGTTTCAGCTTGTTTTGGGGAAAAATAGACATCAGATTCTATGTGCCAAAGATAAAAAAGCCCATCCAGACTGTTACCAATGGAAAACCCAGCTCTCTGAGGCATGGGGGAGCATCAGTGTCTAGAGCATGAGTGATCTGCATATATGTGAAATTACCACTGATGCAGAGGTTTATATTGGTATTTTGGAGAAACATATGATGCCATCAAGAGGATGGCTTTTCCAAGGAATGACATGTCTATTTCCACAGGACAATGCCAGCCGTCTGCACGAGTTACAACAGTGGGGCTTGACAGGCCTGCCTGCAGTCCAGATCTGTCTCCTATTGAAAATGTATGGAGCATCATAAAGAGGTGAGTCATACAATAGTGACCAGATACTGTTGAGCAGCTCAAGTTTTATACACAGCAAGAATGGACAAAAATTCCACTTGCAAAACTGCAACTATTAGTATAATTGAATAGTTTAATTAAAAGAAAAGCTGATATGACCGACTAGTAAACATGTCTCTGTCCCAACTTTATTGAGTGTACTGTAGCCATCAATTTCTAAATTTGTTTTTATTTAATTAATAGACTTAAGATTGTCATTGAAAACACTGAAAATCTTTTTGTTAAATAAAGCTTCAAGTGAATTAACAAATTACAGATTTCAGTTTTTATTGCATTTTTAGAAAGTGTCCCAGCTTTTCTGGAAAATGGTGTTTGTAGATGGCCATAAAGCAAGATTACAGACTGGAATTCTGAAATACTACAGGTTATAAATATTCATATATTTATTAATAATTATTAAATTAATTGTTTCCCTTAAATGACATTTAATTTATTACCATGAACTTAAGACACCACAGGTAACGGTAACAAAGTAACTTGTATAACACTTGTATAATCTACTGTTCATACCATCCATAAACTTAAATACAAGTACTGACCAAAAAGAACCAACACCATAATAAACATGTTTACGAGTGTTAACTGTAAAATGCCGTAAGGCTAAACAGCAAGTGTTTCACATATTTTCTCCAATGTTTCTGTGGGTTTCCTCTCGCTTCTCTGCTTTTGTCTTACCTCCCCAAGACATGTCAGTAGGTCAGGAGTGTCAACTCACATCCGCACAAGCAAGTATGGGTGCATGTTTCCAATCCAGTTAAGCAGAAATTATACCTGATTCCACTTCTTTAATCCACTGAGTTTGACTTTCAATAGACTACAAGATGTTGCTTCTGCTTAGCTGGATTGAAAACATGCCCTCACACTGGCCCTGTGCTGATAAAATAGAACACCCATGCAACAGGTGGATTGGCTACTCTAAATTGCCCCTAGGTGTGAATGAGTGTGAAAGGAGCCCTGTGATGGGATGTTCAGGATAAACTCACTGTGACTCTCACTAGGATAAAGTGCTTACTGAAAATGAATGAATGAACAAATAGCATGATTTAATATCTATACCTGGAGGTGAATGATCAGTAAGTTATCAACAATTAGTAACATGCTGTTATTTAATTTATGCTCATTTATGTGGATTTATTTAAATTCATGTATTAAATAAACATTATACAATGCAGGTGAATTAAACAAATATCAATTAATTAACATTATTTATGGTGTATTAATCCCACATCTAACCTAACAATTGTAATTAATGCAGCAAATAATATTAGTTATTAAGAGAACCATAATCCATTAAATTGTTTAAAGCTTTATGAGACAGGGTACAGTTTGCATTGTCACTACAACAATTATGAAAACGGAGATCCATATCTGTCCGATGCTACACAATAGGAGTGACTTTGTAAATGCAAACATACATAATGTGATCAAAACTATTATTTTTGGTATAGGTTGGACTTAGAAGGAGACCTCAAGATTCTCAAATTAGGTATACACATTAATAAAAAACAATGAAATGAATCAAGTAATTCACAGTGTATTGGCTGGTGCTATGTGTTTGATATATAATGTTGGTGAAAATAGCATTATTAGGTCTTGGTCTCGACTAGGTCTCGCCTCCTTCAAAGACTCGGTCTTGACCGCCTCAATGTTCCTCTGATTTGACCCTTTAAAGTCGTGGTTTTGACTCATACCTAATATAAGTGGTCTTGTCCATATCACTAAGAAAGTTTAGTGGTATACTGAGATCCCAGATCTGCGATTACATACAAAGTCGCAATAGTCGTAAGTAAGTAAGGTTGGCAATGGTCCTTGCTGAATATTGTGCATTAAAACAATTTACTAAATAATAAACCAAGAAAGGAAAGGTAATGTGTTAAAGAAGCTCCTATATGGCACACATGTGAAAGAAGACTGACTATCAGATCCCTCTCCCTGTTAAAAAAAACCCTGCCCTCATAAAATCTTAAGCATCTGGGATTCACCCCAAAGAGAGACAGGAGAGCCACACAAGCGTATAAATATGATTCCCTGTTTTCTCTAAGCTGCCATTTCAACTTCTAGTGTAACTGCAGCTGCTGCCCTCCATGCAGCAGTGCCTTTAAATCAGAGAGAAGTATTGAACCATGGCATGAGTAAGGACCATACCTCAAAAAGAGAGTTTCAGGGATAAAGATAACTAAGGAGGACGATTTTAAGACACTTGTTATGATGAGTGTAGGAGTGTGGGTCAATGTACGGTGAATTAATTGCACCCTCTAGTGCTCATGAAGGACGAGCATCACCCAAATAGCAAGAAAAATAAATAAACACACGTACGCATGTGGTGTATCTTTATACCCTTCTTCTCTTACACCTCAACGTTTTCTTCAGGTCTTTAATCCCAGAGATTTATCATAGAGTTGCTCTCTAGAAGAGAAATACGACAGGTTTTCTGTTTGGTAGCTGGAGGTTAATTAGACTGATTGCACGCTATCTGTGTGTTTTTCCAGCAAGCACATAAAGCATTATCAAGGAATAAAGGTGTAGTGGTTGTGCATGTACTTTATAAGTGTGTCACAATCTGTGACAGAGGCATCCGCTTTCACTCCTCCTACACCTACTACACCCGTGGTACTGCCCTGAAAAGCCGTTTGACATTTACTGACTTAAAAAAAATCACTTTTGCCTATATTTTTGTTGCACCTATTGCTATTTTGATCAAAAGCCTACCTCAGCATTTTTGCATTCTGCAGCCTAAAGTTATTAAAGGTACAGTCAGTGACATTAAAGATCCTCTGAAGTTAGCTTGTAGCTTGTAACTCAGATTTCAGACAAATATCGCCCTTCCTTTCAGTGTTTCCTCCAATGCCTCCAGGTCTTAATGTAAGTGCCAATGTGATCAGCAGGGAAGCAGAGACGCTTCCTTGTCCTAATTGCTTGGATGTGGATAGTCCACCACATGATTAGTTTTTCCTTTTCCGAGTGGGAGGTGCTACAGAGACTGTCTTTCCTCTCATTAGAAGTTTTATTGACAGCTGCTGGAATATAGGGGGAACTTCGTCAAATATTAGAAAAGTTATAATTAAGTAGAAAAGCTAAAAATATAACTGAAGTCTAAAAAAAAGCATCTCAGAAGATGGTATGAAGGTGAATGAAGGTTGTATGACCATTGACATGCAGCTCTGAGGCAGTGAGGGTGTATAAAAAAAACCCATTATGTGTCGTATTTAAAGGTTTATTATTACTCACAGTTTAAGTGTATCCCATCCTTCTTTTTGTTTTACTCTCTCTCATCTCACCAGCGCTGTCTCTCTCGATGCCTCGCTCTCCTCTCACCTAACCTGCCCTTTCCTTTCCCTGTTTACTCCCAGATTAGAAGCCCTATTTTAAGGTCTTCCCGCAGCTCAGAGTCAAATCTACTGATGCATGCTTTTTTGCTTTGCTTGTACCTATGAGTGACATACTGCTCCTGAGGATCGCTCATGCACACTTTCATATGTTCCTTAAAAATCTAGCTTTGCCGTCATAGAAAGGCTGTACGTTATATACGGAAACAATCAAATACCTTAGAGCTATTTGTAAACCCAAAATGAAAATCTGGCTTTGCACTGGTGGTGATTTTGTTGATTCTTCCTTGTTACTCTAATAGTTTATGGCTCAAAGTTAATTTTACCAGATTAGATCATGCATGTGCTGGTTTATAGTTAATTAGGTCGGTTTTAAATAGTACAAATGCAGGCTCTCGTAGTCCTGCTGCCAAGTCATCGTTTTTGAGTTTTCACACTCCCAACATCCTTTCCCTAATGGCCCTAATGAATTTTCGCAAACCAGTGCAGGGTTATTTTAGGATTGCCCTTGCTTTATGTCCTAACAGTTTGGGCTCTTCCTACAGTGCCATATTTACTGCAATTTTTCAGCATGACTGCACTGACAGCTATCACAGGAGCTCTGATGACACACAGCTGGCTGCCCAGTGTACAGCTCAGGCTGCGTGTAAAGAAACACAATGCAACCGTATCAATCTGAAATCATTACTAATTACTCATGCCCACTGTTAAATGTCCTAAGGGTTTGGCACTGTACTTGTGCAAGCGAGTGACACAGTTCTGACCAACACGAGTGATGGTTTCTAGGAGGGGTTTACTGTTTTTCCAATCTCTCCTAAAATATTGACAAATATTTAAAGGCACAATGTCTCAAGGTTCACTAATTAAACAGACCATTAAAATACAGGGGTTAGACAATGAAACTGAAACACCTGTCATTTTAGACCACAATAATTTATTAGTATGGTGTAGG
>JAOVYV010000042.1:8271912-8286069 GCA_025674545.1 Hassar affinis | reverse complement strand
GGCACACCTGAAAACCATTTCAGGTCACTACCTCTTGAAGCTCATTGAGAGAAAGCCAAGAGTGTGCAAAGCAGTAAAAAATAAAAAAGCATGTTTTCATGTACATTTAGACTAGCAGTGATTGGGAAGGCACATGTGGAATACAGCTCCAAGTGTAATGAGAGTGAACAATGTGAATAATTAATTCTATCATCCTTTTCATCCCAATAATGCTTTTAAAAGGAAAAACTAAAAGAGAAAAACATACTATGCACAAATTGTCCAACAGACCCTTTATTTTAAGTTTACCATATTTGTCATTTAGAGGGCACATGTACAATAGAGCATTATAATCCTGAAACAGCTAAAAAATAGAAATCATGAATGCAACCACCTTTATTTGTATGTGTCTGTGTGTGTGTGTGTGCACTATATTTTGGCCCACATCTTTCATATTATTCATTGATGAAACTTTGTGATATAATGATCAACTCTACTGTTTTTCCTGTTGAACTACTGATAAACATTAGATATTAGCTCTCAAATAAAACATTATGTTTAGCAATTACTGGGTGTAAATGAGGTCTTAGTATACTGATTAGGTGACCAAACAATGTGTTTCACTAATATTTCTGTCTCCAGGAGTCTGAATGATGCATCCCTAGACTACAGGTATGAGGTCTTCAGTCTCCGGGATTGTTGGAGCGGCTGTGTAATAGTGGATGGACAGGCTGCGAGGGAAAGCAGCTAGCTTTAAATTAGAAGCAAACAAGCACTAACCATGTTTCCACGCTGAAATGGCTCAGTGAATTACACTTTGTGCAATTTAGCCAGAATAAATTGCAACATGTAACTGACCTGCTGTGCGGGAACATAAATTTTGGGCTTTTTTTTTTAATGGCTGTTATTTCGTGTGTCCAGCTAATGCACATGGGCGTTGTAGAAATCACACACAGCATAAACACAGACACGCAGAGCTGATGGTTAGGTGCTCAGCAGTTTTAATTAGCTATACACAGCAGACTGTCTGCTGTTGATAAATTAATTATTCTTCCCTCCACTTGCCATGAAACATCTCCATCCCTGCACTAGCTCTCATATCCTCTGAAACGATCTGAACTGGTTTTAATAAGGGATGCATCAATGCCATTCATTTCAGGCAAAAAGAATTCTTGTTACTCGACAGTAACAATACTGATACCAAAATTATTACTCTATCAGGGCCATAGAACATGTTATTCAGCTCAGTTAGTCTTTCCCTGGTTTAGTGGCTTGTTCTTAGGTCAATGTTATGCAGTTGATTTTAAATGACTTTAAAATGCTTTAGCTAGTGTAGTTTCTGGTTTTCAATATTCCTATAGAAAATGTATTGGGGACCAGCAGGCTCTGTCACTAAAACGGAGCAATGTTGAAATAGGGGGTGTGCTTCTCTGAGTTTTTGGGGGCCCCTCCACAGGAAAGCACATATGGTTTTGATTTTAAAACAAAGAAAACTATACATTGTGGGGGTTTACAAGTCCTTTCCTTCTCTTATAAAAGAACCCGATGCCCCTTCTTTCTTTCGGAGCACATATCTGACTTTTAGGTGCTCTCCAAGCTGTGCGCAAAGCTTGTAAATCGAAACTTGTCTGATTCTGTTATTATTTGATATTTGTATTAATAAATTCCTTTACAAAGAAGAAGGTGTTAGCAGAGCTTCTTTACCTCAACTTCTTTGCATCATCCATGACAAAAGACACCACACTAGCTACATTAGTAACATAAGAACCTAAGGAATGTATAAAAGACCAGACATGTAATCGATGGTAGGTAGAGCTTGATAAAAGTGAACCTACATGACTAGAGTCGTTACATTATGGGTCGGTTTAACAGAACAATCCTGTGATATGATACGATGCTAGATTGGTAACCTAAGCTCTAATTAGTTAGCTAGGATCATGGTAAGTTGCAGTGTTGAAGAGTACAGTATGTATTGTTTAAAGTATATTTCATTGTCTTTGTTCTGTCAGAATTCCTGGTTGTGAATGACTGGTTACACTGGGGTGCAAAATCGGGCAGCAATTTTTGTTTTTCACAAACTAAAAGTGGCTATTAGAGCACTTTTGAAATCTTTCAGAAAGCCAATCAATCCTTAGATTATTATTATTATTATCTAAATCAGGTATGGTATTTAATTTACAGAGTGCATATTACTTATGTATAAATACGGCTGAACTGCTGGTGCTGTTTTTATGGCTATAAGATTTTATCAGATTATTTCTCATGTAAGAAGATGTTGCAGTTCCTCCTCCTGATGTGGAACGCCATTTGCAGTCTATTTTGCTTTGCTCATTGGTCCAGAACTTTGGTTTGACATATATTAGCATGGCAACATTTACTAGACTTAATATTAGTATTGCTTAATATTATACTGGGGCAACATGGATTGGATTGGATTGGAGTGCCCTACGCCCTATGCTGCCGGCTAGGCACCGGCTCTCCCGTGACTCTGAAAAGGAATAAGATGTTAAGAAAATGAATGAATGAATGATATTACACTTGATACATCCTGAGTTTTTAATGTCCAACAGTCACACACTGTTCACACACTATATAAAAGTGTGCTTCACTGTGAATGCCAATCAACATTTTCGGTTCTTTATTTGATGGAAGCCAAAATCACTAGCCTATTGATTTTGTGATTGATTGGCTCACAACAGATTCTCTTAATTAGCAGTAGCGTTCAGGAAAAGGTCATTTATAGAATGAATAAAAGACCAGAAATGTAATCGATGATAGGTAGAGCTTGATAAAAGTGAACCAACATGACTAGAGTCTGTACATTATGGGTCGGTTTAACAGAATAATCCTGTGATATGATGCGATGTGATGTGCTCAGTATCTGATCGTGGTGAAAAATATCAGTCCTTGTTGTTATGTTGATTGTTATCCCGTGTTCTTTGCTCACTGTTTCTCCCCCTTTTCTCACACAAATTTCTAATTTATAAAGAAAAAATGGCCTTGGTTCTGTTTATTATTTCAAGGGTCTCTGCATCTGCTGTATGTCTCTGTTTAGGCATGTGTGTTATAGTGCAAATGAAAATGGAATCTTTGTGAACACACACACACACACACACACACACACACACACACACAATTATATACAGATTTCAGGGCTTGTTATTGACAAATTTTATCATTTTTACTTCAGGTGTCCACCAAGTTTAATTGATTGAAGTATTTGCTTTCCATGGTTACCATGACAACAACTTGTGGATCTGTGTGCATGTGTGTGTACTTGAGACACCTTCATTTTACTCTCAGGGTCAACCAGCCTTTGTAAACATGAACAATACAAACTCTCTCTCTCTCTCTCTCTCTCTCTCTCTCACTCTGTCTTGCATAAAATGATTATTGATTTTGACTCGAAACATGAGTGATAAGAGTAAAAAATGAAATAGTGTGGAATGGTAAGTATGATCAGCTCATCCATTTATCAACAAAGACCAAACTGATGCTTAATAACTAAAGCATTCTTGCATTAATATTTACACTTCACTAATAATTCTCCATGCTAATAAACTACTTTTGTTCCATAAATCTAAGATTGTGTGTGAATGCAGCTCCAGGGTGAACTTTGTCCTTGACAGTAACATCGTTGATTGCTGAAATGCGGATATCACAAACTTCACAAAGCTTGTTATCATTCAAGAAAGAATTTTAATTAAAATCCACCGGTATTTATCAGCAAGCAGCAAGACAGAGTTTGCTGTCTCTCTCTCTCTCTCTCTCTCTCCCTCCCTCCCCTGCTGTCCGCTGCAGTTTTATCAGGCTTTTCCTCTCCTCTGCTGCATGCTCTACCAGCTTCTGAAGTCTCCTCAAATAAAATTAATCAGTGCTTTTAATGAAACTTACTGGAGCATTCAGCTTGAACAGCAGCTTGTTTAGCACATTCTGAGCTTACTGACAGCATCTCTGCCAGGACTCTGTCAGGACTTTAGACACTGACATCCAGCGAGCCTCTTTTCCTTGGCATTACATAGTGCAGGTCATGGCCATCATATGTCCTTGTACATTACATATAGAGGCACTAAAAACACATTTACTCATTAATGTAGTCATGCTGTGTGATGTAGATGGCAATGTGTGAGGAGAGTAAAAATTCTGTCAAAGCTCCATCTGTTACAGTGAGAAAGTTGCTGTATTTCGTGTAGAACATTTCAGACCATCTTGCAATTCCTGTGGTAGTGAAACCTTTCTTTTAACATGACTTAAATGACACAACTTTAATGCAAGGTTCATGACAATCATTAACTAGAAACATATTACTAAACTGGGTGCTATGTATAGTATGTGCTATGATCTATGCCTAACATAACATTCAACATAAACAATATTATCATGGGCAATTGAACATATAATATACATGTGATGTGGTTTTCTACAGTACCTTTCACACACCTGTGTGACTGGCCTTGGGACCTTTAATAAAATTATTTCTCATGTTTTTTCTCCTAAATAACATCAGTGTAGACTCTTTTTACAGTGCGTGTCATGGTGCATTTAATTCTCAACACCATATCAAATTACATTTAATTATCTTTCAACAGCACTGGAGTTCAGTTCAGCTGAATTTGGAATCGTGATAGGACTGGAGATGAGCTGATTATGTATAGAGGATCTACTAAACATGAAAAGCTGTATATAGGACTATATAAATAAAGTGAAACTAAAAACATGAGTAGGCAGTTCTATAGATCTTTTCAACATGAAAAATCTTGACCGTGGAAATACAGTAATAGCTAGAGAGGTGCATTTCCTGAAGAAAATGCAAGTATGATTGCAGCGAAGCAGTGACATAAGCATCAGTACCATTAGTCTGTGTGTGTGTGTGTGTGTGTGTGTGTGTGTGTGTGTGTGTGTGTGAGTGTGTGTAAGCACATAGTTTGGGGCAGAAGATGACAAAACATTTGCTTAGACTCATGATTGTGTGTGTGTGTACGTGTTAGTGTTAGAACGTACTTTGGGGGTGCCAATATTTTTGATCAAACTCATGATTGTTTATTTTTTTTATCATATAGTAGCTGGGAGTGTAAATACTTGTGTATGCAACGTGTTATTCAAGCAGAAGTACAGATGACAAAAAATTAGAAACTGAAATGAAAATCAATGGAAGTGGATGGGAAAAAAGGGGAATAAAAATGAGTGTGGAGGGTATACAAGCGCACCAATCCCGACCGTGTCAGATATTTTAGATTTAGAACGGTGTCGATATTTCCAAAATTGTGGCAGTTGAATTCCGGACAAACTACACCAAATACTCCTGAGGGATAACAATAGTGTGATTGTCTGCTGCAATCACACTAATAAAAAGGACAGGTGAGCAGATATCAAATGAGGCTCACCTAAAACACTCTTCAACAGAGTCCAGCATTTTCCTTTTGCAAATTAATCTGGATCAGTTGGACCTCTTCGCTGGTGTAAAATAGATTCGATGATGACTGTGATTCTCCCTGGAGCTGGACAGTGGGAGACTGTTATCTCAGGGTTTCTGCTGAAGGTCATATCATCTTAACCAACTGACTGAATTCACAGTCTTCCATGAGGGTGACCCTGAAGAGCACTTTACTTTTTAAATTAAATTAAAATGAGCTTTAACAGCCTTCAAAAGTACACTGCTTAAAAACGTAAGTTAACTGGTTATGCTCAAAAGTTTGAGTTCATTGAACTTTAAATATTAAGTTAACAGAACTACGTCTGTGCCAATGTTCATACTGAGATTATTTTTAATAATGATGGTGATATATATTTTTTTAATATTTCATTCAACATCAGTTAATATACATGGTAGCTGTGTGTTCTCTTGATACCTGCTACTTTTTTTCTGCATTGAGTTCTTTCATGGTGATACTTAGCAAAGGCTCAAATAGTTTATGATGTGTGTGTGTCTGTGTGTGAGTGTGTAAGAGAGAGAAAGACAGAGAGACAGGGAAAGAGCCAGAGAAAGAAACACACACACACACAGACACACACACAGATACACAAACACGTTTGTACTGATATACTTGTGAGGCCAGCTAATTAACACTAACATCTAACCCTAACCCTAACCTTAACCTCAGTGATGAAAATGCTACAACAACAATTTGTCCTATTTGTTGTTTGCTTCACAATCAAAAAATATCAAATGTTCAAAGTTGTAGGCATGGTCTGTAAGTGAAATGATGCAAACCCTCAAATAATCCATTTTAATTCCAGGCTGCAAGGTAACAAAACATGAAAAATGCCAAGGGCGGTGAATACTTTTGCAAGCCACTGTAAATGGCCATTGTAATGAATGATGGTTGATTGTGATAATATTGCAAGAACTTCGTGAACATGGCACTATAAATTACTTATGTATGTACTAAACAAATACAGATATAAATAAGCAGATATAGTGCAGTATGCTTAAGTACGTATTTAATTTAGCACATTACCATAGTAGTACTTCAATAATTACTAATAACAATAATAAACTATTAACTGCTATATTATAATGCCTCAGTAACTAATAATAATGACTATGCTCACAAATTGACTTATAAGAACTTATATGAATCTGAACCATTATATTATCTTTGTCAGTCAGTGTCATACACTGTCCTTACCTTATTGTTACAGAAGCATTAATTACGTTGAAATAATAAAAAATTAAATGAAATAATAAACAAAAAAATACAGTGAAATAATAATTTCATGTCTCCTTATTTAATCATTAAATATTTACTAACTTAGATGAAAAATAGTCACATATTTCCATTCCATTTCCATTTAATTGCTCCTGAATAGAGAAAACAGCAACGCTAAAGAAAGTATCATTATTCAGTTAGTAGACTTAAGCAATGGAGGCAACTGAACTTATTTGGCTAGGCGTCACGAGAATAGATTTTCATTAAAATCACTTAACTTTGAAATGTTACCAATACTCAGTAGGCATGTTACATCTACTCTATACATCATCTGATAAACAGCTACAGAAAAAGTAAAACAGCTGAATTGTTGAACTTCAACTAATAATCTTCTGAAATGATATAAATCCTTTGCAAACTCTCTGTAGGCAGAATATCCAAATATAGTGTAACCAACTTAATTCAATATTAGCTACAAAATCATTAGACTTTAGTCAACATATAAGTATCTATAAACATATAAGTATATTGACAAGTATAGTTACTAGTAATTATTAAAGTTATTGTGTTAAAGTTACTGTGGTAACATTTGAGCATGTCCTAGTAAGTTAGTCTGTATTTAAGCATTAATTAGGGAACAGTGTTTTAAAGTGCTTTGCAGTTTAAGCCTAGATAACTGGTAGGGATATCATTCCCTGTAATCATTACTACAGTTATCAAGTCATGGTAGCTTATGTCACATGGTACATTTTGCCTTGTGCTCCAGGTAGAATATATTTTGGCAGATCAAGTCATTTCCCATGTCATACTGCATGAGTGTATGGAAGTATCATAATATAGCACCACAGTATTTTTTTAGGCTGAGGCAAAAGAAAAGTTGTTCTCTTTGCGATAGTAAGACATCTCCACCCCTGCATTAACAAGGTATCATTTTATGATTGTTGCTTTGGTTATGTCTTAAGGAGATTTAGGGCATCATGTTCCTATTGCTTTGGGTACTATAGACACATTTTATTTTTAATTAGATGTTAATTCATGTTATTTATACAAACATCAGTGGTAACAATATCAGGAACTGTGAATGTTCTGCGAATATGTTTTGCTGAACAATAATACAGGACAGCTACAGGTCAGATATGGTTTTGTTGCCAATGTAGAATATATAAAATATATTCTTTCATAAAACATACATTTCACAAACACACATTGAAAAATGGTGTAAAATAAGCTGCCAGGCCACACATTTCACATTATAAGGGTGCTCCACAGAAGTGCACTCCTTTCAAGCCCAAATTGAGAAAATGGACACCCTGCAGCCTACGCACTGTATGCTATTAGCTTGAATTTTACTGTGGAGAAAAGGCTTTTTAAATGAATTAATATGAAAAATAACTGACAATTTAAGTGATAATGGCAGAGAAAGCACAATCAACTCAAGTGGGTATAATTGGGAATTGTCTGCCAAGATTCACAATTGTGTCTTTAACAAGTGAAATAATACAGAGGGTGAAAACTGTACAAGAAAATGCATTTAGAAGGTTTGGAGGAAAATGGGAAAGGAACCAGAAAAGGAAAAAAGAGGAAGAACAATCGGAATTACAGATTTTTTATAAACAATTGTGTGACCTTCCTTGTTGTTGGTTTTTAATGGAAATCAGTAATTTTGACACACAGTGGGTTTGCTCTAAGCTGGCAGACTGAATCCTTGCTTGGGATTCTCATCACCTACCCACTGTATTGTGTCTATGTATCTGTGTGTGTGTGTGTGTGTGTGTGTGTATGTGTTAGGTGGGGACCAAATGGAATATCTGACAGTTTTTTACCTTGTGGGGACATCTGGCTGGTCCTCGAGAGGAAAACTGACCCTTCATTTATTTACAAAAAGTACCATAAACAAAACCAAGAAACCTTAAAAGAGCAGGGCAGCACAGCGGCTTGTTGGGTAACGCTGTTGCCTCAACTCAAGAAGGTCCTGGGTTCAATCCCCAGATGGAGCGGTCTGGATCCTTTCTGTGTGGAGTCTGCATGTCCTCCAAAGAAATGCAAGTTAGGTGAACTGGACATACAAAATTGCCCCATGACTGTGTCTGAAAGCTAAACGTGTGTACTGCTGGAGAAATGATGAATCGATGTAACCTTCTGTTTGTCATATATAGCCACTGATGCTGAAATGACATTAAAAAGCAATAAACAAACAAAATTTAAAGAGTTGTTTCCTTTTGGTTGTTGGGTGTCAGAAAGAGAGCGGTGGAAGAAATGTATAACCCTGAGGCAGCTTTAGTTAAAACTGTAGTCTTTAATGACAGCAGACATGATCAGGGCAATGGCAATGAAAATATTTAGCAAGAATGTGGTAAAAAAAAAAACAGGTAAGGGTCAAGAAAGGCAAAAACAAACAAACAACCAACACCAAAACACAAAGGCAAATGGCTTGGCGCAGGTAAAGTGACACAATCTAAACTCTGAAGCAGCATGCTTAAACAAGCACAGCAGGATTGAGTTGTGATATATTCGATCAGTATTCTGGTGAACTTGGCCATGAATGGTGGGAGGTGAAGTGTGTGGAAGCCATGTTTGTAGGTCTCGGTGTGTTGATGACAAGTTTGATGATTCTGTGCAACTGAGCTTAAGTTGGAATTAAGCATTAATTAGGTGTATTAATAATTTTGCCAATGGAAGATCCTCACACAGATAAGACCTGTGTATATGCATATATGCCTGCTAAAGAAAATATTCTATACTGTATATGTTTAAAAACCAAAGCACATGATAAATTCTTCTAATATTATCATGTCTCAAATGGTAAACATTATTTATTAAAGCCTGATAAGAGCAGGACCCTCTCATGGGAGATGTGAATCTACAGCATGTCTGTTGCTGTTGGCCGCTGTGTATGGCAATATGTTGAACATAAAGGCAGTGCCTGTTTTGGGTGCTAGTATCCCCTCAGGTGGTGGTGCACACCCTCATGGAATTGGTCAATAAATGCAGTTTATTTTTTGCTAAATCAATGCATGTCCTGAAGGTGAAATATGCTGTAGGGCTCAGGTTGTGTGCCTGGTGAAAGATTGATTAGCACTTGCGAAAGACAGACTGAGTAAAGGCAGCTAATAGGGCACACCATCCCCAAAAAATTCACTTTATGTCACAGTTAAACACAGGAGAAGCATTTTTTCTTTTGTTCTTGTGCATATTATTTTTACTTTGCATTACTTCGATTTTTTTGTGTGCTTGAGGTTTCATTTGAACATTTTGAATATAGCAGATTTTGTCTTGCTATACGTGTGAGGACCTTCTATTGACATAATTATTAATGTGGCTAATGCTATGCCTGACCCTAACCTTTACCCTAACCTTAACCTCACTAATAAAAAGGCAACCATTTTGGCACTTTATTTTTTTATTTTTTTTTTTAACTACAATAAATCCACTTTCCTTCTGGGTACCAGCAAAATGTCCCCACAAGGTCAAAAATATCAAATATTCCTATCCTTGTGGGGACATGGCATACATACATACACACTTTAATATCTTTCTACTAATCTGTGTGAGGTGGCCTCAAAAGGTGCTTCAGTATTGATTAGGCTAAGTTGGGCTCTGTATGATTGCTCAAGCCGTTCACAGATATGATCAGCAGGACAATTCTGGGACATAATTGCAGCCCGAAGACCAAAGTAATAAATGTGCATGCCAGACATTCTTCGGTGGAAATGATGTATGAAATCCGATCACAAGTCATCAGACTTGTCATCACACAGCTGAAAAGTCATTACACTTTCAGCGGTCACTCTTTTAATTGTCACAGTGGTTGCTACAGGACACAAATAAGGCAAGCTTATTCACATCTTAAGGTCTTTAGAGGCTGATACACATTGATCATTAGGGCTAAATGGTCAATGGAGAACCATCATGGTCAAAATTTTCATCTAATAGACTTTGATTATAATCCACTGACCTTTCACCAGGGTTACTGCTTCCTTTGTTTGCTTCCTGTTTTTTCCAGATAAGAGCAGTTGATTAAGCACCATGCAGAAGCACTGGAGTGCTGAGATACAAAACACTTTTATCGGTTAGGATTGCAATCAAGGGCTCTTTTTCTGAGTGTAGTTTAACAATATAATATCAGAGTAGGGCTAATTTGGTTGGGGAGTTTGTGCAGACGGTGTAATAATAATAGTACTGGTCCAAAATTATACTTTGCTCTGTGTCCCTGCCTTCCAAGACCTCCTCTTAGTGCAGACATAATGTCAAACCTGATGTTCCTGATTAATTGAATGCTTGAATTTCAGTTGCAATTGTGGAATCAGATATTGTGGTTGAAAACAATTTACGATTGCACGCTTCAGTCTTCTTAGCTTACTTCAGCCTGCTCCTACGACACATTTGGTGTTTAAAAGGAATGAGAGGAAGTCATTTGAGTGGCGTTAATGTGATTGCATATCAGATAACAACAGCTCATTTTAAAGCATTACTTCTAAACCAATGCCCTTTTGTACCAGTTTTCCAACATGACCATTTGTCGAGTATTGTGTTGTGTTTACAATGTTAATACTAAAATGGGGGACTATTATTGTAGTGATCACTAGTAGTGATCAGACAATAGCAAGGGAAAGGAGAACCTGGACTCAAAAGCTATGATTTCTTACTTACGCCTTTTTTTTTTTTTTTACACCATTTCATCATTATAGGCAATTCATACAGTTGGTACAACATTTCATTCTAGTTTTAATGTCAGCACACCATTTACTACATCAACTGAAAGCATTCAATTCTTTTCAGGGTTAAGAAATAAAAATTTGCTGCAGTGCTTCCCGGTGTGAACTAAAATAAGCCAAACTGCAGCAATCACATCTACTTCCTGTGCTTAGTTAAAGTCCTTACACACAAGTAAATGCTGCTGTGCTTTGCTGTGTCCTTTCAGAGAAACACATCACTGATTTGGGATAAAAGTAGAGCACTTCCACTCCCCTTTGTGCTCAGACAGATGAAATGTTCCCTTCCTGTTGTTTAATGTGATCCCAGAGAGATTGAGAATAAGCATGGACTTTGACATCTCTCTCTGTGCCTAATTTCCATGGATACAACTTCTGTCCACACACACATATATACATGTACAAACACACACACACACACAGTCTTGTCATGCTCCGACATCTCTCAGCAAATTACCTCCAATTACAGAGAAACTTAGTGGCCAATCAATACCCCCTCAGCCTTCGAGAAAATCTATTGCATTCTTTTCTTTCCATCCTTCCCTTTCATATTTATCTGCCCTTTTTCTGCTACATGTTATGTAAGGTTTCAAAATGATAACCTTTGTGTTTACCTCATTAATGCTAAAATAATGACTGTGCATCAGCCAATAACATAACAAAACATGAAAAATAGTCATTTGTTTAGTAAAAAAAAGGTATTATTTTAAAGATATCTGCCATGCTCAAAACAGACATATAGAATTCATTTTTATGTTCCATGTCTTTCATGTCTTTAGTCAACATAAATTTGTATACAGTAAGTTAAATTCACTGAAGATAAACCGGTATCCATACCAAAATACATAGCAATGCCGTACCGTGACTACAAGAATCCCGGCAAAACCTCAAACTTATGACAGCAGTGTGGGTTGGCTGGTAAGAATCGTTTGAAATAACATCGGAATTCAATGCTGGGGCCTCAACAAACATCAGCATGAGGACTATACAACGTTCCCTCCAAGATCCCAGCGCGGATCGACGTTGGAACTGCCATCCATGTTTTCCTTAGCTACAATTCAAGCTAAGTATTCACTTCATGTAATCTTGCACTGTATCTAGCCTGCACTTTGCACTATTATCTGCACTCACGTTTTGGTTTCTCTTTGTTTGATTTTCTAGTTTGCCCCTGCCAGAGCATGGAGTGTTCCCATTTTCGCTTATGGACTCCCGTTTTGTACTGGACTCTAACAAGACATTGCCTTTGTGACTTGCTTCCATGCTCTATGCCTTTTGTGTTTTGTTGTTTAATCACAGTGGAACTGTGTTTGTGTTTTTCCCACTGCATGACCATAAATATATCTGCTCTTTACTCCACCCTGTGTGGGATCATTACACATTCATAGTGAAGTTTTATTATAAACCCTGGGGCGATTTCATTTAAAGCTGACAGCTTGAGTGTGAGACAAGAAAAAGGGCTGCTTGCAACTTTTTCAGTAATAGCTGATGTTATTGCATTTGATACAGACAAGGTTGTGTTTGTGACAGTTATAAATAAGATCTATTGAACAGCGTTCAAACAGCAGGTGGTGGTAGCATCATGCTGAGTTAGCCTTGACTTCTTGGTCACTTCTCTGACTAATGACCTCCTTACTGCAGAAACTCTGCACTCATCTGCAAACTACTCTAACTCCCAAAGCACACCACGGCCTATGAATATAATGGTCATGGGCTCTATAGTTCCCAACATGCACTTTCTGAGTTCTAACCCTGCACACCTGGACTCAATCACTGTGTGTCTGTTTAAGCAAGCCACTCCAACAGCTCAACATGAAATATTTGTCTAGTACTGCTTGTCTAGCATTAGCAAGACTTTCATTTTTTGTTATTGCCTACTTTCTATATATTCTGACCTGTTGCTTATATTATTTCCCTTTCACCTGTCATCAAATCACTCTTTTAACTGTCAAACAGTGGTTGTTTCAGGACACAAATAAGACAAGTTGATTGCATATCGCATCTTAAGGGGTTTAGAGGCTGATACACATAGATCATGATGGCTAAATGGTCAATGAAGGGCCATCATGGTCAAAATTTTCATCTAATAGACTTTGATTATAATCCACTGACCTTTCACCAGGTCAATGCTTCCTTTGTTTGCTTCCTGTTTTTCCAGAGAAGAGCAGCTGATTAAGCACCATTCAGAAGCTTATTCTGACCTATTGCTTACATTATTTGTTTTGAAGTTTGCTTTTGATTGTTTGTTTGTACCTGTACCTGGTCATCCTGTGCATCTGCATTCTGAAACTGTGTATTGTTTTTAATTCTTACCTCATTAAGAGGTTAACGTTGCCTGCGGGTGTCTAATTTTCCACCTAGCACCTGGTTACTCACATTTGTTGGATGGCCTCTTTTGGTAGATTGTTGTTTGTGGCATAATCTCTCCATTTTTGGAATAATATAACTGATTTAATAGTGCTCCATGGGATGTTTGGATATTTGGAAGTTTGGATATTTTATTAGAACTGAACCATCATTGATTTTTGATTTTGAATTGAATATTTCAGACCTTTATTCTAGATTTGCATTGATATCACCTTGGCACCTATGTGACATCTGCTGTCAAATGGTTGACAGCAACAGGAGTGAATACATTTGGCCCCTTAGAAAGAATATGGTGCATGTATGTACACTATATGGCTGAAAGTACAGGTGTTAGACAATGAAACTGAAATACCTGTCATTTTAGTGTGGGAGGTGTCATGGCTAAATTGGACCAGCCTGGTGGCCAATCTTCATTTATTGCACATTGCACCAGTAAGAGCAGAGTGTGAAGG
>JAOVYV010000042.1:8253108-8268054 GCA_025674545.1 Hassar affinis | reverse complement strand
CTCTCTGTGCTGACATATATACTTCTTTGCATGTGCATGTGTTTTTCTTATGTTGTGATGTGTGTCAGTGTTATTTTCTCCAGTTATTTTATGAACAGAAGGCAAATCACACATACCCCGTTATGACAGCTGAATGTCTCTTTAAATTACTGACCTGTTTCTCTCTTGCTCGCTCTCTCTGGAAATGGGGTTTGTGTGTATATTAAGGGTGTAACAATACAGTCTGCTCACGATTTGGTTCAACTCACGATACTGAGTTCAGGATTCGATTTTCTTAAGATATTTTAAACAAAATTTGAACAAAGAACAATTTGTGTAAAAGTGTAAAACAATGCACATTTTCTTGTATGTGTTTTTTGCTTCTCCATATCTTAAATAACTGAGTGAAAACATTCCTTTTTTATTTGTGAAGAATAACATTTCAATATAATATGTAATGTTTTATTCTCCTCTGATTTAAAAGAAAGATGATGAGTTCATGCGATAATGTAATAATCAAGTTAAGTTCATGTAACAATCTCTGTTTAGCCATGAGCACAGTGGTGGAAGAAGATATATATATATATATAGTACTGTGCAAAAGTTTTTAGGCAGGTGTGAAGTGTTAGTTTATTTTTTATCAGTATTTGGTGTTACCCTTTGCCTTCGAACCAGCATTAATTCTTATAAGTACACTTGCACAAAGTCAGGGATTTTGTAGGATTATAGTTAGGTGTAGGATCAACTAAATATGGCAAACAGGTGCTTATGATCATCAATTTCACATGTATCAATTTTACAGTCATTATCTGAAACATAAACAGCTGTGTAGGAGGATTAAAACTGGGTGAGGAACAGCCAAACTCTGCTACCAAGGTGAGGCTGTGGAAGATAGATTCATGTCACAGAGCATACACCATGGCAAGACTGAGCACATCAGCAAGAAACAGAAAAAAAGAAATAGCCAACATTGAGGATAGTAGAAACTTAATGCAGCAAATGACAAAATCTTCAAGTTTATTGCCCTTCGAAATCGGAAGATGTCCAGCAGCCCCATCAGCTCAGAACTGGCAGAAACCAGAGGGACCCAGGTACACCCATCTACTATCTGGAGAAGTCTGGCCAGAAGTGGTCTTCATGGAAGAGTTCAGGCAAAAAGCCATACCTCCGACATGGAAACAAGGCCAAGCGACTAAACTATGCACGAAAACATAGGAACTTGTGCTGCGGACTGATGATTCAAATTTTGAAATATCTGACTATAGCAGAAGGCAGTTGTCCACCAAAGGGCTGGAGAGTGGTACAATAATGAGTGTCTGCAGGCAACAGTGAAGCTGCAAATGGAGTTGGAGATTTGGTCAGGATTAATGGTGTCCTCAGTGCTGAGAAATACAGGCAGATACTTATCCATCATGCAGTACCACCAGGGGGGCATATGTTTGGCCCCAATTACCCCAACCATACAGTCAATGTCATTAATGTCATGCTACATGATTGGCTGATTCGTTTTTACCTCAGAGATCCGCCCTCGCAATGGGAAGGAAGGAGTTTGCGTATATTATCAGGCACAGAGTAACAGCATAACAATAGTTTACAATGATAAAAAATATATAAAGAATAACAATATATAAAAAAATACATACAAGTTTGTGTATGTGTTATGCAGATCCATCACTTTAATCCTGGTTAATTCTTTAATACGTTGGTGCATTCATTAACACGTTAATTTGAGAGCAATAATAATTACAAATCAAATGCTTTGAGCTCCTCTCATTGGCTGAATTCCAAACCTCTAAGTGCTGAATACACCATATAGGGTGTACAAACCAAGTGCACTTGTATTGGGAGGATGGTGTAATTTGATTCTTATATCAGCTAAAGATGAATAGTTGTTGGTGGTGTGTGATGTAATGCCGTAAGGCAATGCATGCTTCTTGTGGGAAATCATGCCTGGCTCAACCAAGTTACATAGTTCTAGACCAGGTGCTCTGGGCACATAGTGATAATGACAGACACAATTCTCCAATTAGTCAGTGTACCATTAAAATTTTGAAGCTGTTGTTCTAAGGTAAAATTCTGCATAATGTTGCTTTAACAGCCTTAATTACACATACACATAGAAGATAAATGGAATCAGCCTGTAGTGAAATCTCATGTGTTTTGATGTGTGTCAGGGTTATTTACTCTAGTTAATTCATGAGCAGAAGCCAACTCACATACACCCTGTTATGACAGCTGGATGTCCCCTTAAATTACTGGCTTGTCTTTCTCTTTCCCCTCCCCTCTCTCTCTTTCTGACTGTCTTTCACTACCATCCCCAGCAGCATCATGAAGTAGATCCAGTTAAAAAAAAAAACATGAGCTAAATTAGACAGCTGAATTGAAGGAGTAAAAGCAAAACAAACCAAGTTCATTTAACAGACACAGAATTAACATTCATACTGTTCACTCCTATAAAATAAAGCAGTATTCATATACACGGTGCTTATTCAAAGCTGTACAAATTTCTCTTGCAGTCAGATTGTTGATATACTGTATTTCGGCAGAGTTTGAAATATGTAGTGCAGGGTGTGCAGAGGACTGACTGGATTTAAACAGGTCTTCTACTGATACAGCTTTCCTATAAAGAGACTTGATACAGGGTGCTATTATTGGTGAAACTATTTAACACTAACTCCAAGACAAATGAGGTAATTTTACGTTGTTAGTACTACTCCAATCATAATCTGTCTCTCTCTGTCTCTCACTCTCTCTCTCTCTCTCTCCCCGCCCCTTTCTCTGTCTCTCAGGGACACACCTCGATCTCAGTGAATAAGGACATGACCAGGGTCACTTGTCTCTTCTTATATATGTAATATGGCCTGCTGTTGTGTTACTAATGAACATTGGAGAAGACAGCAGTAACCATTACATGCAGCTAGTTATTAATAATTAGTATTATTTATGTCTTATTAATAATACAGTGAATGTTATTTGAGCATTGTAATGAAGATCATTATAACAAAGAGATCACTGAGCAGTTGCTACTAGATTTATTATTATTATTATTATTATTATTATTATTATTAGTAGTAGTAGTAGTAGTAGTAGTAGTAGTAGTAATTGTAGTGTATAATAATAATAATAATAATAATAATAATAATAATAATAATAATAATAATAATATTCAGTTCAGGCAACTATGAACAAAATCCATAATCTAAATGCATCCTGTAGTAAAATTTTAACCAAGCAAGCAACATCAAATATGATATGGAAAGTGGATAAAGGTTGGATTATTATTATTATTGTTAGTAGTAGTAATAGTAATAGTAGTGTATGATATGGAAAATGGATGAAGGTTGGATCAGGGAAAGGAGAATCCTGCTGAAAATGAGCAGCCTAGCTTGGATAGAGAGAGCTGGGAAACTACAGTGCAGAGAAATTGATAATTAGTCAGCTTTACAATAAGCAGCAGGAGCTGGTGTCTGCCAAATCTGTCAGAACAAATAAAAAGTACCAACATCAAGGAGAGAGAAGAAAGAAATTGAGAAAGAGAGAGAGAAAGGGAGTAGAAAGCAGAACTAAAATATTTCAGAAAAAGCCAAATCACACAAGTAAATATTCAATGTTCCACTACTGTAATTGCGTCATCAGGGTGGAAGGAGCTCGAGCAGAAAGCAGAAATGACATACTTGCCTTTTTCATAGGCAACTTCACAGTAACAGCAACATTAAAACCAAAACATAAACTGATGTGTCACAATCACATATACCAGCACAAAAAAACACACAACAAATTTCTTCACTAACAACAAACACATAATCTAATAAAGCAAGGGTATTAAACATCACATTAACAAGCAACCCCAGGGGCTCATGGTTATGCAAATTAGATTTACTATGGCACTGCGACACTACTTATTACTAATATGTTACATTATGCACATTATTTTCTAAGGCAGTGAGACGTAGGACTACATAATCTGTCAAAAAGTATAAAGTCATCATGATTCTTGCAGGGATGTTCTAAATGTACACAGCAATACTGTAATTCGCCAGAAAACAGTCATTTTTAACAAAAGAGCATGTGTTACAGCGGTAAAGTAAGAAAGGAGTCAAACCACTTAGCACATGACTTTGACCACATTTACACTTGTTCAGGGTTATAGCTAAACACTATATTCCTTGGGTAGTCTTGCCTTTTCACAGCTCCAGGATTCAGTGTGTGATCCTGAACTCGGGTTATTGCCTGTGTAGAGTTTCACATATTGTGGTCCTGTGGGTTTCTTACAGGCTCCACAGTTGCCTCTGACTGTCCAAAAGCATGTGTGTATGCAGATAATGCCCTGGAATAAACTCACCTCCCATCATTCTCCAGCCTTGTGCCCAGTGTTCCTGGGAAAATCTCTGATCAGGGTAATATGATTACTGAAGATAGGAATGGATGAATGGATGCATGCTAAATATATTATCCTTATTTTCAAATGCACCCAAACTGCATTCTCATCCGACCTAAATTTGATTTTTAAAACCAGCTAGGGTTGTCTGAGGCACATTTTAGTGAACATGCATTTGTTTCTCCATGCCACTCTGGACAACAAAAAACACTGCACAATACATGTGATGAAAATGCATGTATTATACAAGTGCTGAAATTTAAACAGGATGCAAAATTGTATCTTGAATTTAGGATAAACAAAATATATTTTGTAAGAGACTTCAATATAAGAGAAATAAGACAGGAAATTGTTGGCCACATGTTGGAAGCAGATACAGATTTCAGTCTGGCTCTCCCTGAGCATTAATGTGTGTACTTAAAATCTTATCATGGAATTGATATAAGATACAAGACGCCTGAAATGACTGGGTGTAAAAAAATACATCTTACAAAGTACAGGCTTGTGATTTTCTCCCTCTTTCTCTCTCTCTCAAAGATACAGACAACACAAAACCTATAATGTTCTTTATTCCATGGAAAAGACCCTTTTACAACAAAGGACCTGGTACCAATTCCTTATAACACAAGCCATTTATAATCCGTAGCCACATTTCCATCTATATGACTTTACTTGGGGACAGGAGAGGCCACAGTGTGTGACCTTTTGCAGATGTAACAAATAAAGCAATGCTGAGGAAATAACAGAGAATGGTCTATTATAGTTGGATGTCTGTCATGGAAGAGAAATGGATGGGATTATGTGGTGTGGCTGAGAGGTCAGCAATGAGACACCCTGTCACAGCACATGGTTCAAAATGGGGAGAGGAAATTATCATGTAAATGTCAGGTGAAATGATTAAGAATATACACTGCTCAAAAAAATAAAGGGAACACTAAAACAACACATCCTGGATAACAATGAATAAAATATTCCAGTTGAAAATCTTTATTTATTACATAGTGGAATGTGTTGAGAACAAAATAGCATAAAATGATCAATGTATATCTAAATTATTATCCCATGGAGGTCTGGATTTGGAATACTCAAAATCAAAGTGGAAAATTAAATGACAGGCAGATCCAACTTCAGTGGAAATTCCTCAAGACAAGTTAAAATGAGGCTCAGTAGTGTGTGTGGCCTCCATGTATGAGCTCCCTACAATGCCTGGGCATGCTCCTGATGAGGCGGCAGATGTTCTTGCAACGTGGTGCAACGTGGTGTTGGTGGATGGTGTCCCAGATGTGCTTGATTGGATTCAGGTCTGGGGAACGGGCAGGCCAGTCCATAGCATCAATGCTTTCATCATGCAGGAACTGCTGACACACTCCAGCCACATGAGGCCTAGCATTGTCATGCATCAGAAGGAACCCATGGCCCACTGCACCAGCATATGGTCTCACAATGGGTCTGAGGATCTCATTCCAGTACCTAATGGCAGTCAGGGTACCTCTGGCTAGCACATGGAGGTCTGTGCAGCCCTCCAAAGAAATGCCTCCCCACACCATTACTGACCCACTACCAAACTGGTCATGCTGGAGCATATTGCAGGCAGCAGAACATTGTCCACGGCATCTCCAGACTCAGTCACGTCTGTCACATGTGCTCAGTGTGAGCCTGCTCTCATCTGTGAAGAGCACAGGGTGCCAATGGCAAATGAGTTATCTTGATGTTCTCTGGCAAATGCCAATTGCCCTGCATGGTGTTGGGCTGTAAGCACAAACCCCACTTGTGGACGTCAGGTCCTGATACCTCCCTCATGGAGTCTGTTTCTGACAGTTTGAGCAGGATATTAGTAGCCTGCTGGAGGTCATTTTGCAGGGCTCTTGCACTGCTCCTCCTGTCCCTCCTTGCACAAAGCAGGGGGTAGTGGTCCTGCTGCTGGGTTGTTGCCCTCCAAGTCTCCTGGTGTACTGGCCTGTCTCCTGGTATCTGCAGCATGCTCTGGACACTCTGCTGACACACACAGCAAACCTTCTTGCCACAGCTTGCATTGCCATGTGCCATCCAGGATGAGCTACACTAGCTGAGCAACTTCTGTGGGTTGTAGAGGCTGTCTCATGCTACCTCTATGGTGAAAGAACTGACAAAATGCAAAAGTGACCAAAAAATCAGCCAGAAAGGATGAGAACAGAGAAAAGGTCTGTGGTTACCACCTGCAGAACCACTCCTTTATAGGGGCTGTCTTGCTAATTGCCTCTCATTTCTACCTGTTGTCTGTTCCATTTGCACAACAGCAGGTGAAATTGATTCACAATCAGTGTTGCTTCCTAATTGGACAGGTTGATTTCACAGTAGTGTGGTTGACTTGGAGTTACATTGTGTTGTTGAAGTGTACCCTTTATTTTTCTGAGCAGTGTATTTAACTATGAGTTTAGCTTTCTGAATCTCTCAAATAAGCTGTCATACTCCTTGTCTTTCTCATTACTATTGAGGCTCCTGTTATTATTTACAGTAATTCTTCATACCTTGTTCCATCATTTATCTGCTTCCCTCAGGTATGAAGTGATCTTCTGCCTGACAGAGGCCACAACAATGCTTTTACTTGCTGACCTCAATAGGGGTTGTGTTATGAAATAGCCGCAAAAGCATCCTTGCCTGTTTCCTAGAGAATTTCACTGTCTGCTCTCATTCACATTCTGAGGAATCGGCAGACCTCAGGGTAAAAGTGATGGTCTAGTGAGTGAACTGATACAAATTTGGACATTCTGTTCACTAAAGAATGTACTGAAGGATGTTTACAGACTGTAAGCAGTTTATACAGAGACACCTTGTGGTAACTTGACAGAGAAGAGCTTTTCAATGATTTGTGCTTTCAGGTTTTCAAGAGCAAAACCAAACATTTCTTAAATGTTTTATTACACTTTATTTCAAAAGTGAGAAGGTTTTCATTTTTGTCAGTTTCTTATATCTTATATCTTACTGTAAATCAATCAGTGTGTAGTTAAATATCAGTGGATATTTACATGGATACAAGACTGAAATAACAAATTATGAAAATTAACATTGATTCTATGTAATCCCCTCTGTCAATAGATAGATAGATAGATAGATAGATAGATAGATAGATAGATAGATACTATTACTGCTATAACAGCAGCACTGAGAGTTGTATATACTACAGTGTAAGAGTGTGATGTGCTAGTGCAATGGCGTGTAAACATTGTGGATAGAAGCAGCAGACTTGAATGGAATTAAAGTGGCAGAGCATGAAAACATTGTCAACAACATTACAGATGGACAGATTATTCTTTAGTGGAATTCCTCTCATATTTTCAGACAGAGATCAATTGTCTGTAATCAAAAGTGTGATTTACTAACTTAGTAATGTGTACAATAACAGTGTACGCATTTGTTGTCCTGTACTGCTGCCATGAGTCTAATCTGCTTTAATCAGCAAATATCTTAGGTCATTTTGCTAATGCAATTTTGTGTTAAAAGGAGGATAGATTTTGTCACAATGTAATGTTTTGTCATAAATGCTTCCATTCAACATATTTTTGACAAGAAAACAAAAAAATGTGACTCTGTTAATATTAGTTTTAAAAAAAAGAAAAAAAAAAGCTGTGGTGCAACTGATTCCAAAACCCGTGTAGCTATGAGACACGCATTGGTGAACTAAAGTGTGCTTTTTAGTACAACCTCTCTACGCTGAAGTACCAGAAAAACTGGTACATAGCAACATACATAGCAAAACCACCTATGCATGTCATTGACTGCCAGTGCACTGGAAGCTTTTAGAGTAGTTTCTGCCATGAGAATGGAAAGTTATCACAATTTTGTGATTTTTCAATGCTGTTTAATATTTGGAGCTTGTGAGATGGGTCATAGCATTTCAGTGGTAGAAGCAAAGTTTGGATTTTCTCATATGAGAACCTCAGGGGTGTATCATGACTACAAGAATTCTGGCAAAACCTCAAACTTACGACAGCAGTGTGGCCGTAAAAAGACTTGTGGTGGCTGGCAAGAATCTTTTCACGTAATAAGCATGGAACACTGCTTCAAGTAACATCGGAATTTAGTGCTGGGGCCTCAACAAACATCAGTGTGAGGATGGTGCAAGTAAGTTTACATTTACATTTACATTTATGGCATTTGGCAGACGCCCTTATCCAGAGCGACTTACATTTTATCTTATTTACACAACTGAGCAGTTGAGGGTTAAGAGCCTTGCTCAGGGGCCCAGCAGTGACAGCTTGGCTGTGGTGGGATTTGAAGTCACAACCTTTGGGTCAGTAGTCCAAAGTCTTAACCACTGAGCTACACTGCCCCCTAGTTCCCGTGGGGGACCTACCAAGTATTAACTGCTATACCAGTTTTTCTGGTACTTCAATGTATTTTCAGTATATAAGATGTAAGCTCCAAATCATGGTGAAATGTTGTCCCATGCACCCTGACAGGAATCATTTTGCACTGAATCAGAATAATTATTATCAGTGTGATATAATATGTAGAATATAGTCAGCATTTATTGGAAAGCATGGCAAATTCCTACAATTTATATATTTTACAAATTTCTATAATTTATTCATTCTCACTCATACACACACACATACACACACAACACACACAGAGTACTCTTAGCTCATTTGTTAAAGATGCTGATTCATCCCTATGGGAGAACGTACTCATCAGAAAACAAGCAAAACAAGGCACTTCAGGTTCCATTGATTTTAAAGGAAAGCTAATCCCCCTTACTTGCAGCACAACCAAACAGTGATTTACTTTCTCAGCTCAATTAGTAAATGAGGTACCCTGGTGTCGATTACATTCCTATTCATCAGCTTTTCATCCCCCCACCACACACACACACACACAGCAATATTAAACCCAACCTAAACATTTCTCTTTAATATTCCTCATTTATTCTCTCTCTCTACCATTTCCCAACCATTTTCAATCGATTTAAATTCACATTATAGTCAGGATGCTCTGTGAATGCTTGAAAGACAAGCAGCTTGCAGTGGCAATAGCAGCATGCTTAAAAGAATTACTGACTGTTTTGCTGAGGGGTATTCAGAGTGGCTCAGCTTTTCTTGCTTGACATAAGAGCAGCAGGATATTTGCACCTAAGTAATGCTCTCTCCCAGTATTACACACGGTTCAGAGTGATTTATTACCCAAGCTTTCTTTAATGTTTTTAATATATATTTAAAATCACATTTTAATTATGTGTCATTTACAATTATAGAATGTTAAATCAATTATAAGTCAAGTGGTTTAGAGAGAACCTTTCCTCTGGTCGGCAGAGTGCATCATGATGCATTGTGTTAACTATTCTGAGTCACCCACGCTGTTAGTAAGTACCAGTGCTGAATTTGGTTCGCTTTCTTGAAATGGTATTAAAAGAACCAGCATACAAATCATATAGGTAGAGACCATCGATTGGGCAAATCCAAGCATCACAGTTGTGTGAACCAATTCTAACAATTCTAAACACTAGATTAAAATGTAACATTTTTATTTTAGGACAATTTTTATTTTGATTAAATAACTGGTTATTTCATGACACATAATCATAATTTAGACTTCATAAGTCTATGAAGTCCATTTTTATTTAGACATTATTTGTTTATTAACTCATATCAAGTATGCTGTTAATAGGTAAGCTATTACTATCATATTATTAAAAAAATACTCAAAAGCTCATTACTTCACATTATTATTGTTTCAGATTGATATGTCATATTTCATTATTACATTATGAAATAAAATGTAATAGATTTTATGGCATTATTGTGACTCATATATGCAATTAACATATGTGTAGGTCAGGGGTGGCTCAGTGGTTAAGGTGTTGGGTTACTGAATAGATGGTTTGGGGTTCAAGCCCCAGCACCAAGATGGGCCCTTGAGCAAGGCCCTTAACCCCCAACTGCTCAGTTGTATAAACAAGATAAATGTCAGTCACTCTGGATAAGGGTGTCTGCCAAATGCCATAAATGTAAATGTTATATCCACTTAATTATTACCACTTCATAATTATTTTGCATTGTTCTTTCAAGATACAGTGGCATTTATTGTTTAAATTCACTATGCCTCTTTATTAATAAATTATATTCTTATTTCAACTGCAAAATGTACCTAATTGAAACTAACAGGTCATGTTTGGCTAAATGGTACATAGCTCCACTAGTTACATATGCAGTCACTCACAATAGTGAGTACACCCCTGACATTTCTGCAAATATTTTATTATATCTCATTTCATATAATTTCATGGGACAACACTATAGAAATGAAACTAGGATATAACTTAGAGTAGTCAATGTACAGCTTCTATAGCAGTATCTATAGATCTATAGATTAAATCTATAGATATAAATCTATAGATTTACTGTCTTCTGAAAATAACTCAACACACAGCCATTAATGTACAAATAGCTGGCAACACAAGTGAGTACACCTCACAGTGAACATGGCCAAATTGTGCCCAATTGTGATGTTGTCCCTCCATGGTGTCATGTGAATCATTTGAGTTACAAGGTTCCAGGTGTGAATGGGGAGTAGGGCTGTTAAATTTGGTGCTTTGGGCACAATTCTCTCATACTGGCCATAAGAAGATTGCTAACACCCTGAAACTGAGCTACAACACAGTGGCCAAGGTCATACAGCCTTTTTCTGACAGGTCAGCCTGTCAGTGCTCAGACCATACACAGCATTCTACATTAACTCGGTCTGCATGGCCATCATGCTTTGCTGAGGAAGCTGAAGCTAAAGGTGATGGACTGGCCAAGTATGTCTCCAGACCTAAACCCAGATGAGAACAGAGTTAAAGAGGATTCCTGTGCAGCTCTGGTGAATTCCATGCCCAAGAGGTTTAAGGCAGTGCTAGATAATAATGGTGGCTGCACAAAATATTGACACTGTCATTTCTATAGTGTTGTCCAATGAAAAGATATAATATTTATAATATAATATTTGCAGAAATGTGAGGGGTGTACTCACTTTTGTGAGTGACTGTATATGACAGCTAGTACATTTATTATATATTCAAATTACATTAATCATACGTGTTATCTGATACTATGTGAAGTCAAAGGAAATTGAAGATTTGTAGCTATGTATAAAGTCATCACAGCAAAGCACCTTTAAAATTGTATTTTTAGTTAGGTTTATGCCACCTCCTGTCTATTATTTTTAATACAGTGTAAGTTGAAAGGCAAATAAAAGATTCTTTCCATACCACTCAAGATTCATGTGGATTGCCCAAAACTAAGCATGCCAAATGTGTGCTGAAACATGAATGTCTAACCTGCTATTGTATCACACTTATAGATCCTACACAGATCCCCTTGGGGTACCAGCCTGTAATGTTTGGTGTCATTCTGTTCAAGCATTGATGAGTTGGAGCTGTATATGTTTAGTAAGCTCCATCTCTTTTTTTTATAATGATTAAAGTTCAGACTATTATGAATCTGTGAATACCAAAAAACCTAGCACTAGTTCATGCTCAAATATATGTGACATTTTGCACAATATGCAAATCAGAACAAAATCTAAATGGGCTGATCTTATGGATTCTTGAGCCTTTTTATATATAGTGAAAGACAGCAATCACTGTAAAAAAAAAAATATATTTTTAGAATTGTCTGTATGACATACAGTGTAGGAGTTAAGATATTATTAACATAAACTTTTCCCCTTTCAATGCTGTTTTTTTTTTAGCCACATATATTTTAGGCGTATTTTATCAATGCAATCCGCCAACTTCAGTTTTTTTTAAGCATTTTACTAGTCAATTAGTTGGTTACATAACTAGTTATGTCAATCACTATTTACCAGCTGCTTTTTTTTTTACATTCAGGTGCAATGAAAAAAAATGTCATAAGACATGACCCCAAACTATTATCCTCCTCTCTCGTTCCCAGAGCATTCCTCGCTCCAATACCCTCCTATCCTATTCTCTGGTTGTCCGCCCTTCACATTCTCTGTTCTATCTGTTTACAGCTCAGCATGGAGCTTAGCACTTCTGAAGTGTTGCTGAAAGCCGTGAGACACAATCTCCCAGCCCTGGTGACTGTTCCTCTAGGAGTTCACACAGGCTGGACGTCTCCACACACTCCAACGTGATTCCAATTTTACACCTGCAACAAAGCCACTCCATATGCTAGCAATGATCTGTATGTGAGACAAAGGATGTCCAAATAAAAGCAAATATGTGAAAGGAAGAAGTGGAAAGAAAAAAGTAAGGCATTTACTTTAAGTCTCTTTCATAAATCATCTGTTTGAAATCCATCTGGACATTTCTTTTCCATAAAAATTTAAATGTGCAGAGAAATAGCTACTATGATTTTTGGAAATGCAGCCATTCAGTGTTGTATTCAATTACTTCTAAACATTTTCCCTATAGGCTGAGCACAAGCACAGCCTCACATTTCACACAGACTCACAGAAAAAAAAAATGTGCAGAATGCTGACACAAAAACATAAAAAATAGTCATTCAAATTCAGTCTCAGCTACAAATAATAAAAGCTAGCTATATAAGATATAAGCTTAGGAAGCTATGTTAATTGTTCAACACCTCACACTCGCTTCACCCATTAAATGTTGTTAGCATAGTGTTGCTGTTAATACTAACCAGGCAGAGGGACTGCTTAACAGAAGTACATTTTGCTCAACAAGAATTTGAATTCAGAGAACATTGCTCTTAATTTTAACTTGATCTTAGTTAAGCCCCCAAACAGCAGTGAGACTTGACACTGAAGTACCAGAAAGACTGGTATTGGAGCCTATGCAAAATACATAGCAACACCTATGCATGTCATTGTTTGCATCTGCCAGTGTGTATATAAAGTGATAGACATCTATGGAAGCTTCTAGAGCTATTTCTGCTGTGAGAACGGCAAGTTATCATGAGTTTGTGATTTTCAACACAGTTATATAATAGTTTAATAGCTTGTGAGATGGGTCATAGCATTTCAGCAGTAGAAGCAAAGATTGGATTTTCTGAACATTTCAAGGGTGTACTCTGACTGCAAGAATTCCAGCAAAACCTCGAACTTATGACAGCAGAGTGGCAGTAAAAAAGTCTCTGGGTGAATGTGCCTCAAGTAACATCAGACTTCAATGCTGGGGCTTCAAAAAAACATCAGCGTGAGGACTGTGCAACGTTCCCTCTTAGATCCCATGTGGGACCTACCAAGTATCAACTTCAGATTTCAGCCTGTTACATGAGGAAGGCTGGGAGACTGCAGCTGCAGGGAGTTGGGAGTTCTTTTTTATAGAATAATAAAGCTACAGAAAAACAAAGTAGCACACAGGTGAAATGTCGACTAAAATGTTCTAGCTTAATGGAGGAAAATTTAATGTCACAAGAAACTGCACCACCTTTATTCTTTCTCTTTTTGTGAATGATGTCCAATGATGTCCTGCCTCCCCTCTTTGTATCTATTCCAAAAAGTCAAAAAAGAAAAGAAAAGAAAAGAAAAGAATAGAAAAGAAACCTAATATTGCACACTTGAAATTGGGGAAATATTGACTTAGTGGCTAAAGAATGTGGTGTGTTTCCCAAAATGTTTGTAAAGCTAAGAACATTTGTTAGAAGTATCTATAAATAATGAGTGTTCCCTGGAGCCCTTCCTGTCTAACATAGTATGTAAATTAATTTTTAAATGAACAAGTAACCTTTTTTTTTGTCTATTGCCCCAATGTTGTTTCCAATTGGTATATCCAATTCACCTAACTTACAAGTCTTTAGACTGTGGGAGGATACTTGAGTACCCAGAGTAAACCCATGTGGAGGACATGCAGACTCCACACAAAAGGGACCTGGACCACTCCACCTGCTTAAACATTTAAACATTACATTGTTCATCAAACACTTCTGAACCAGACTGATTGCAAGAAATCGGCAACAAAACAAGAAAGAACTGATTTCCAATGCTAGGAAACAAACAGATGATTATTTGTGTGTGTGTGCACTCTCTTCTGCTCTCTCCCACATAAGTGCATTTATGTGTTTATGAAGGCATCATGCTGTGCACCGTAAAACTGTCATAAAACGTGATGCGGCGTTCACTCTCACATCATTGTTTGTAATGTGACAGTAAAGGTCAGCGTTCATAAAAAATATGAACGTGTTCAATGAACATCGTTCATTGAATGCGTTCAAGCAAAACACTGTATTACATACATTAGATGGCATTATAAACAGTGCATGTGATATCATTCATGTCCACGATGCACATTGTCTCATTTTTGCATCGTGGCACGATGTATCGCTATACCCCTAATAGATAGTGTACTTTATTTATCCCAGATGTAAATTCTTTTTTTGTTTCCATTTTTTTATTGAAGAAAAAGGGACAGAAATAAACACTTACAAACATACAAATAATTCCCATCCATTCCTCTTACTTTTTTTCCCCTTTTACTTAACAAAAACAAGCCCCATAAAAAAAATAAAAAAAAAGAAAGATTGAGAAAAAAAATTTAAAAAATAAAAAAAAAGGAGGGGGGTGGGCAGGGAAATCAGTCAGCTGGCATGACTTCCAGTGAGTCAAAATACCTCAAGAGAGGATACCACTTTTTGTAAAAGTTTCTTGAG
>JAOVYV010000042.1:8232380-8248247 GCA_025674545.1 Hassar affinis | reverse complement strand
CTTTAGAGATGCCAATCAACCTAACGTGCATGTCTTTGGACTGTGGGAGGAAACCGGAGTACACGGAGTAAACCCACGCGGAGACAGGTAGGACATGCAGACTCCGCACAGAAAGGGCCCCGCCCAGGGATCGAACCCGGGACCTTCTTGCTGTGAGGCGATGGTGCTACCCACTGAGCCACCGTGTCACCCCATGTATGTATATAATTGCATCAAGTAAATTTTATAAACTTTTTTGTTGGAGCTACTTTTGTTTTGTATACTAAAAAAAGCTCAGTCGATATCCATTAACTCAGTGTTTTTTTTATAGTCAACGTGATTTTATCATATTTTAATAAAACCCTGGAATAAAATGAAACTCCAAACCTGAAGCCCCAAGACCCTGAAGTTGCACCACAGTGGTGCTATCTGTTACACTACAGTGCTTCACATGAATAAGCCAAATTAATTTAACACCACTCAATGTCATACATATTCCCATGTTTTCACTGATGGGTCCTTGAGCAGGTCTCTTAATAATTAACTTTCCTTTTTTTAATCCGATTGTAAGTATCAGCCTACTGAGCTAATGTAAATATAAATAAATCTACTAGAATTTACTAGATTTACAATGAGTTGCTTCCATGTGTTTATATGCAGGAGACAGTGATGGTCAGCTGTGATAACCCACTTCAAAAAAATTCAGTATAATCCCCATTACTGGGAATATTTCATACCATCTCTTTCCAACCAACATGACAATTATCACTACATTTATCACAGTGTCAAGGGTGGACTGAAGTGTGTATGTCAGCATGATAGAATGGCACATACACAGGATTAATGCCATTTCCCAATTTCCATTTAAAAGGTACTGTATGAACCAGTTAGCTGCACTCTAAAGCAAGATATTATTCTGCTTCATTCATAGACTTTCTTCATGGTGATGATTCAGAAATCTTGCAAGGCTTTCACAACACACAGAGATTTTTGTCTGGCTATATTGTGAGGACTTTCCACTGATGCTAATGCTACAGCTAATTAATGCTATGCCTAACCATAACCCTAACCCTAAGAATAACCTTAACCTTAACCTCAGCAGTGAAAAAGCAACATTTTGGTGCTTTAAAAAAATAATTAAAGCTTAACCAAAAAACCCAACTTTTGTTATGGGAAAATACAAAATGTCCCCACAAGTGTTAAACATATCATATATCCTTGTGCTTGTGGGGACACATAGTCCATACAAGAATATAATAAAGATATATGGTCCACACGCACATACACACATGCACACAGGAGCTGATTTAACATACCAGCTAAGCAGGAAATCATCCATCCAATTTGACACACTGAGGTCCTCTGTGTATTCATTAGCAAGAGAGATACCCAGACAGAACATGCTTAATTAGATATATAGAAAACATATAGAAAAAATAATACCAATACAAATAAGACCCAGAATCCCTTGCGTGCAAGTCTTTGCCCATGAGAAGAAGCTGATAAACGCAGGGTTTGATTTGACACATGAAAAATTTAAGGCATGTAAAAAAGGTCACAAAAATATGTGTTGATTATCAGCCCTAAGGTAAAATCTGGGGTATTCTTCGTGTATCTGTATTAGTTTTGGTTGGATTAAACCTATGTGGCTTTATTTGGGTCTCTATAATTTCCACAGTACAATACATTTTGACTGTGGAATCAAGTGAAGTAAAATAAATAAATAAATAAGAGCAAAAAGCTGAATAATTTTCATGTCAATAACACCCACCTACAACATGATGGCTTCTTTTTCTAGAACTGAAGGAAGCAACACTCTTTGCTTCCCTCCAAAAATAGGAGAGAGAATTTTTTTGTTGATGCTATATGTGGAAAATTTACTGGAACAAAAAAACATGGCTAAATGAAGCATCACTATGTGCGCTCTAGATTATTATAATAAGCTAAAAAAGAAGGTTGCTTATCCTCGTCATTCTGCCAAGGACATCCACTTCTCCAGATGCAGCCATTAGTATTTCCCTCTTCCCCCTGCTATGTAGTGCACCAGCTGCAAAGCGCCTCATTTCCTGTCATTTTGTTCTCTCACACATTCACTCCAGAATCAATTCATCCTCCCTATTTTAGGCAATAAAGAGAGAAACCATCCCTATTCCTGTGATGCCAGAACATCCATGTGAGCTTGTGCATGTGCATGTGCATATGCATGTGTATAGATGCCATTGTATCTTTGTGCGTGAGGTTATGTCTTGGTCATTCTGTCAGGATTTAGTGACCAAGAATAGAGGAGGAAAAAGAGGGAAAATAGGAGTTGAGGGCTGACATGGACCCTCTGATTCACTCTTTTAAATACCTCTCATTACTTTGCATAGTTACAGGGATTATTTGCACACTTATCCCACACACAGTCAACTCTTTATTATCTGCAAAATGTCAGCTTCCAGTTCCAGCACACACTACACAGTTTTTACCCTGGGCTAAATGTCTGAGCTCTCTCAAGCTGGAAAAGCCAGTGTTGTATATTTTACCGTACTTTAGGAATGAACTCTGCTGACACAGACTTGTTGTTGTAATTGTCCTCTCTCCAAGCGCTCAACCCATAGAGCTTATAAAGCATAACACACAACGACAACATACCATCTGGAACTTAAACTAACATACAGAATTTAGATAAACGGGATGTGTGGGCCCCTCTCTGTATGATAAGGCTCTCAGTTCCATCCAAAAAGCCTTGCTTGCACAAATCCATACGTTACCCCTTGCACAATGGACATCCTGTTTCAGAGACCTACAAAAACTCTCTTACAAAGATATGAGTATGATATATATGCATATTATAACTATAAAACAGTGGTAAAAATCAAACACAGACACCACACCAGCTGTCGGTTTTCTGGATGTTCTGTACTATGTACTCTCTGTACCATGCAGTACAGCTTCTGTACTTTTGTACAGTTTGCCGTCATTATGTTTTCCACTGGGTCATATGTCTGTGTGCTTTTCTGTCTTATTTTGGAAGTCATCAGACAAGAACAAATGAACAGATGAACTGTTCATAACTCCAGTAGTTATGTATGCTGACACTGTTATACATGTAACTGCTGTAGTTTTGAACTGTATGATTAAAAAAATGGAATTCATTCAGTTATTAATGGAATTCAAATACTTCTTTAGACTTCACAGAAAAAAAAAACATTCAGTATGCGGATGAAAGCCAAAGTGTATATTACTCTTTTTTACTGGGTTAAACTGAATATTACTTTTGCAAGAACTCACAAAACTAGAAAAAACAAGTAATGTTCACTTAAACTGACTGCATATATAGCACAAGTAAGGTCATGGTTTTTGAACTTATTTTGTGTATGAATTCACAGAACTTTCAACAGATTTCTAGTTTCTTACATCTACATTTACATTTACGGCATTTAGTAGACGCCCTTATCATATTTACTCAAATGAGCAGTTGAGGGTTAAGGGCCTTGCTCAGGGTCCCAACAGTGACAGCTTGTCTGTGTGGGATTCGAACTCACGACCTTTGGGTCAGTAGTCCAACTTCTTAACCACTGAGCTACACTGCCCCTGATGCCCCTTCTCTTGCATAGGTTTGCACTGCCCCTGATGCCGCTGATGCCCCTTGTTTTGCATAGGTTTAAAGGCCTAAGGCAGTTGCATTATAAAATGTTTTGAAAGATCGAGTGTTTTTTAAGGTCTTCCTCATGATGGCCTTTACCCATTGGAGTACTACTTCTGGTTGGAACCATTTAAGGTGTTTGTGGCTATAAAGTAGTAATAAAAATGTTAGATGAGTGTTGAGATTTGTTTTGTTCATTTGAGCATGACATAGTAAAAAAGTAAAATTTTCTTAAAACAAAAGAACAAAAGTTTGATTTATTTGTTTTGTTTGTGCAATTTAACTCATTCATTCATTCATTCATTCATTTTCTTGACTGCTTATTCCTTTCCAGGGTCACGGGAGTGACGGTCCCTAGCTGGCAGCATAGGGCGCAAGGCAGGAGCAACCCTAGACAGGGTGCCAATCGATCGTAGGGCACACACACTCACACACATACACACACACACTCACGCACACACTCACACACTAGGGCCACTTTAGAGACACCAATCAACCTAAAGTGCATGTTTTTGGACTGTGGGAAGAAACCAGAGTACCCGGAGTAAACCCATGTGGACATGGGGAGGACATGCAGAGTCCACACAGAAAGGACCCAGACTGCACCTTCTTGCTGTGAGGCGACGGTGCTGCCCACCGTGCCACCGTGTTGCCGCAATTTAACTCAATGACTAAAACATACAAAAATGGGAAAATTGCTAACTATGCTGCTGTGTTAAATATGCGTCTTTCAATTTACTAGGACTGGAAATCTCCATTCAATATTATTTTCCAGTGTATGACTGATTTCAAAGTAAATAAGGTTATTGGTTATTTCTCAGTGCAGGAAATAGAAATTCTTATTCTTATATGTATTCTGGCTTTAAGCCCCTCAAAACTTGTAAATCACATTTCTAATCTCTCTCTCTCTCTCTCTCTCTCTCTCTCTCTCTCTCTCTCCCTCCCTCTCTCTTGTTAGTATTATCAGGGTTGCTCCAGAGACATGGCATGGTTATGAGTCTGAGAATGCGCTGGAATGTAGTTACCATAGTAACCAGAATACACCAAATTCCCAAACCCCCATCCTGATTAAACACTAGCTACATCTTACCTGAGTTGTTGCAGATAGCATATTGCATTATCTGTTGAAAATTTGGCTAATTTGCATACTATAGAGCATTACATGATAAAAAGAAAAAAAATTCATACATGTATGTACATGTATCTACATTGATGACGAGAAGTGACTTTATAATAAAAAATATAATAATAATAATAATAATAATAATAATAATATTAATAATAATAATAATAATAAACAAAAAAGGTCACACATCATAGCACCAGAAAGTATAAACTGACTGCTGTTTTTTTGGACAGTGAGAAACAAAAGTGACATAGAGAGAAACTGAGAGGGAGTGAAAGACAGCGAGAAAGCATATGGGGAATAATGAGGGAGATAGTGGAGGATGCAACATCCATCTGTCTTAGAATAAGAAGTCCACTAAAAGAGTTTGCTAATTATTTTCAAGAATATGACAGTGTCCTTCAGACAGTATTTGACACCAGAAAACACTAGACTCTCTCTCTCTCTCTCTCTCTCTCTCTCTCTCTCTCTCTATCTATCTCGCTCCCTTTTTCTCTCTCTTATCAAGAGACCACCATTGATTAATTGAGAATTTTCTTTTTGTTTTGAATATAATTTAGGTATTCAAATGATAGTGACATTTGAAGCGTTTTATTGTTATACTCCAAAATGCAAATGTGATTTAAAACCAAACAACAAGCAAAATAATTGGCTTGGAAATCCTGCAGCATGCAGGCTGCCAGTAGAGGTTAAAGTGAATGACAGACTAAATTAATTTGCTACATTATAGTGGATTAAGTTGCCGTAACTATTAATCCTCCATGCACAACTGTTTTGCAAGAGAAAACCTGACTCTCATAAGTAACATAACATGCTTTGACTGCATCATATGGATTAACAACTCCTCATTACAACATAGTCTGCAATTATGAAGTCATTAGGAAAGCAATTGCTCTCTCTCTCTCTCTCTGTCTCTCACTCAATCACATTCACACACCCATGCATGCATGCACACCATCTTTTCATCTTCTCCATCTCTGCTTCGGTTCCTTTTTACGCAGGTAGCACAAAGGGAAAAAGAATGTAAACAACTACACATGCGAATGTATTAGAGCCATAGATGCCCCGATTCTGTCTGGAAATACTCATACAACAATAGAAATGAATGAATCTGCAGAAAACTTCATGGACAGAGAGCAATTCTGAACACACTTTCCAGCAGGCAGTGACACGTAAAAAAAAGCATTTTTTGGGAATAGAACATAATAGCATTATTTTGTCCCTGTTTTGTACGAAGTACAAAAGTCTAGTGCATTTTGTCTGTCTCTGACACTTTTTTCCAGCTCTACACCGATTTAAAAAGCATGAAAAATAGAAATACAATGTGAAAATGGTACTTGTTGAGGATCAAAACTGTTTTGCACGATATCAGATAAAACCTTTTAACATAATAATAATAATAATTACTAGATCTCAAATTGTTATCATGCTTAAGCATGCACACAGCTCAGTGTCCTGGAAGAGATGATCCATGAGAGCCATGATCTCAGACAACAGGAGAGCAAGAGAGAGAGAGAGAAAGAGACAGAGGGAGACAAAGGGAGAGAGAAAGAGAGAGGTAAAGCTTCGCTGTTCTTTTGTCTCTCCAACTAATAAGATCATCCCTTATTAAGAGTGTGTGGGCATTCAGCAGAGGTCAGAACTAACTTAACAAGCTCTTTGTTGAACTAATTAACACTTTTTAATAGATTCATGTGCTGTTTTGACCTCTCCATATGAGGACAGCAATAGCCTCTAGACATAATAGACAAGGACGTGGAACTGCTGTGGTCAGTACATTGAAAATGCTTGACAAAAAGATATTCCGAATACTCTGGGATTAAAAATGAGCCCACTTGAAAACCTAATGATTAATTTCATGTAGCAAACTCAAATATTTTTCATAGCTATATAAGATAAGATAAGATACTTTTATTCATCCCCATGGGGGAAATCCAGGTGATACAGTAGCTCCAGCACAGAGTAAATACAGATAAGGTTTAATATTTCTTTTTTTGGTTGAATAAATTAACAAAATCTTGATCGATATAATTCTAATCTGAATTGTGACATTTAAAAAATAAGACAGGTTTATTTGACACCTAGAGTAATTCTCTCCAATGGTGGCTCAGTGGGTAGCACCGTCACCTCACAGCAAAGAAGGTCCTGGGTTCGATCTGATGTGGAGCAGCTTAGATTTTTTCTGCATGGAGTCTGCATGTTGTCCACATGGGTTTACTCCAGGTGATCTGGTTTCCTCCCACAGTCCAAAGACATGTAAGTTAGATGGATTGGAGGTACAAAATTGCCCATGACCGTGTGTTCCTGTCATGAATAGCCACAGATGCAGAAGTACATCTCTCCAAATATACATACATTAGCAATATAACTTGCCATTATATTTGAATATAGATTCAGATTTGAGCATAATTTGTGACTTTGCTGGGATCCCCATTGAAACTCTTGAGTTCTTGTGTCTCACAAGACAAACCTGTGAGAAATCTCTCTTTCCTTTCCATTGCAGCTCATTGCTGTCTGGAGAAAAAAAAAGTAAATAAGATAAGGAGATAAAGAAAGCATGAAGATATGGCAGAAATAATTATATGACATATCTATAATGTGATGTCTATTATTCATTCACCAACCACTTCAGTAGGAACAGCTGTACACTTGCTCATTCATGCAATCAGCCAGTCATGCACAGTGCATATAATCATGCTGATACAGGTCAAGAGTTTGTGTTAAGCTTCACATCAAATTCAGTGACTTTGAGCATGGCGTGGTTATTTTTTACCAGATGGGCTGGTCTGAGTATTTCAGAAACTGAAAAAAAAAACCATCTAGTAAGTGGTGCTGATGAGATAGATAGAGGACAACAGCCAGACTAGTTTCAAAGGAAGGTTATGGTAGCTCACATAATTACTCTTTACAACCACAATGAGCAGAAAAGCACAATACATCAAACATATCTACAACATCAGAAAACCATGTTTGGAGGAACTCAGTTTTGTTGTTATCTCTTCACTATGCATACTTTACTCAACCTGCTCAGGGTCCAGAAATAACACTGCAAGTACAACTGGTAGAAATGAGATTCCTGTTCAGGGTCCAAGGGCTTACAGTCTGAGATATGGTGAGTAGTTTGGCAATCCCAGAGAGCCTCAGAGTTGAGCTGCTGCTCCTTGTAATTGAACGGAGCCACTTTAGGTGCACTGGGCACATTGCCGGATCAGCTTCCACTAGAACTATATCAGGCACATCCCACTGCATGGATAGTCCAAGCCCAACTGCAGAGATTATATCATGCAGGATTGCCAGTAAGATTAGAAAGGATTAGGCTGCCCTTCTCAGCTTCTTGCAAACAGGACAAATGGAAGGAAAATGAACAAATGAGACAAGTAATAATTTATTCATCAGTACTAAATGATTAGGTAATAGTAAATACTGTCCACACTTTAACAATTACATAAACTGTCAGGCATATTTGCTGCCTGTCAAAATGAATGGCTTTTACAGCTAATAATGATGCATTAATGAAATTTATTGTAGTGATGGGTTCAGGAAGAGTGAATATGATGGGAAAATGTCATGTTTTCTGTCATTGTGGATAGACGGTGTATGTTGGATGTCATGTATACGGTGGAAGCTGATATTATCCCATATACGATAGCAACATAAGTAATGTAATCTGACATCCAGTGCATTGAGAAATTCCAGGAACACAGCTGTAGAGTATGAGCCAGTGAACACAAGGTGATAGATGACCCCATGCAGACTAATGGCAGCATTCCTCTGTTTGGGCAGGGACAATCAATGTTGTGCTCTTTGTCTTATGATGCTGCTTTCTCTGTCTTGACTTTTGTACAGATGAAAGCCAGCCTCATCGACATACACTTATTCAACTGTGAAAATACCATTGAAAAGATTCAGAGGTTCTCCCAAACGTATTTTTTTATTTGCTTCCAGCTTCACCCTCATATTATGGAACATACCATTGTCCTCTGTCATACATGTTTGGATCTCAGAGCTCAGAACACTATGATGCAATTGGAATCCCTTGTTCTGGCATAAACATGAGATTTCTATCACCATTAGATGGTCTTCCCTCAATTCCTATAGGAACAAAACCCTTTGAGGAAACTTTGAGCTATGACAGATGTCATACCTGTTCTCAGTTCAAAAAGTTCTAATGATTACAAGTATTGTTGATGTTGATGTTATGGTTCACTGCCCAGCTTCCCTCAAAATCATGACTGATAACATTATCATCATTATTTTTTCCCATTTCATTAATTCATTTTCAGTAATAAAACTATCATGGCCATAGATGTGGAGGATTCAGATTCTGTTCCAAGAACAATTGGTCAGAGAAAAGAATATATGATGTATAGGACACCTGTACATCACAGGGAACCATCCACACAGACATTTACACACTATTTCACACCTAGCATGGCTAGTACACCTTCTAAGATGTTTATAAGGTGGAAGGAAACCAGTCAACCCCAAGGAAAGCCCTGCAGACACAACATACTGTAGCGGAACTAGCCAATTCTGGGTTTCTCCAACCACAGATTTAACAGGATTATAAATTTCATTCATTCATCTTCTTGGCCACTTATTCCTTTTCAGGGTCACGGGGGAGTCGGTGCCTAGCCGGCCACATAGGGTGCAAGGCAGGAACAACCCTAGATAGGGCGCCAATCCATCGTAGGGCACACACAAGGCACACACTCACACTTTAGAGACGCCAATCAACCTAATGTGCATGTCTTTGGACTGTGGGACAGGGAGGACATGCAGACTCCACACAGAAAGGACCCAGACCTTCTTGCTGTGAGGCTACAGTGCTACCCACCGAGCCACCGTTTAATTTTATAAAATGATAATCATAATAGATAATTGTGGGGCACCACCTGATTCATTCATACATTGGGGAATCAGGAAAAAACAATTTGCTTTTAATCAATAACCACCTGATATCAACAATTTCAATCTCAAATCAAAGTTTTGTCAGGGAATCAGTTGCTGGATTAAAACAAACTCAAACTCAGATTATAATAAAAGGTATAGTTTTATTAATTAACTAACAAGAAATGAGAATGAAAGAATGGAAAGAGAGAAATAAAAGAAAAAAGAAAGAAAAAAAGAATTTGAGTTCTCGAAATACTGAATGATAAATAACACAGTAATAGCCAGTTTCAGGAGTGGCTCAGCCCGAACAAAGGAAGTCTTATTAGCGATGATATGAACTTGCCCTGGAAACATACACGAGTTAATTAACCTAGACGTAAAAGAACACAGAACAGAAACCGAATAGAAAGCACCAGATTTGGGTGTATGAATGAACATGTGTTATCAACTTACTCATCAGTGATGATCATGATGGTGGGAGATTCAGAGGTACCTCCTAGAGTGATGATGTATGAGCTACAGCATGAGGGTACAATGCGCTTTCAGTGCTCGGTGTTGTTGGCCCGTGGCTTCATGGCTACAAGGCAGATCGCCCAGTCTGGAGCAATGGAGAACTGTACTTGTTCTCGCTGCCTTCGTATGCAAAGCATAAACAGATGAGGGGACACAGATGTACTTTACGCTTATTGATGCAGGTTTGTTTTCTGTCCATGATCCTACACTATCTGTGTGTTGAATTGAGACATCAAAGACTCTGACGAGGCCAAATTGTTTCCAAGATTTCAAGATGGCGGATAGGGTTACCTAGGTGACGACGATTCGCCAGCGTATTAAACACACGGTGAGCAAACAATAAAACAAATGCACAAAAAGCTTAACTACCAATAAATAAAAACTACATACAATAAACTACAATAAAAAATACAAAACAATAAACAAAAAATGTTGTTAAAGGGAATAGCCCCCTGGGCTATCGCCCTCTGGCTCTCTCTCTCTCAACCTCCAAAGTGACCTGCCCAAGAATGTCTGTTTGTGTGTATGTGTGTCAGGGTGCTTTTTGAAGATGCTCTGAAGGGACATGGTTTAAAGTTTAGAAGAGATAAATGCTTTGCTCGTTTGAGCACAGAAAGATTTCTAAATTATTCTAAGTAATCATTATAAGACATTCCATTATGTTTCTTGCACAGGCATTAAACATGATTCAGAACAACGGAACTACAGGAAAAAAGGATATATATAGCATACAGTCCTAAAATTACTTTTATCTAATGCATTGGCTTAGATCTAATGACAATGATATTTAATAATATAATACTACAGGGCATGTTTTACATACATTGTACATCATGGTTTTGTATGGCTCGGGTCCATAACCAGAGTTATGATGGATTACACTACAAATGTGATGGCATTATATCAGGAACAAAGTTTCAGAATAGTGTCCTGAGTCCTGTTCTATGTTCATCTGATAAGTTCTTTGTTCCTTTATGCTATGTGGGTGTTAAGGGGGGTTCTTTTTTATTGACCTTGGTGCCTGCTTGGCCCCAGCTTGGCCCATAGTCTTACCACTAGATGCACTGAAATTTCAGGATCCTGAACTTTTTTATGTAAATATGTGGCAGAGAGGTACTGACAGTTAGAATTAGTTTTTACCTTTTGCACCAAGAGAATTCTTACTCTTGAAGGACACTGTTACACTGTCACTCAGAACAGTGTGTGTGTAATCATATTAAAAATATTATTTTACCACACACACACACACACACACACACACACACACACAAACACCTGCACAACACACACAGACAATTCCTGTTTCTATTTCCTGCCAAAGCAACTATTAGCTATAAAGATAAAAAATATATTTAACTTTAGAATTATCAATGATATTTATTTTTGTTGTTTTTGTAATTTGAAAATGAAACCGAAACTGCATCTGCACTCTCCAATGTGATAAAATGATGATGGCCAGAATTCTGAATCTCTGAATCAATCCCAGTCTGACTGCTAAATCCAAGTATGTCTGGAGTTTGGGTGAAGGGATGTAGACGAGAAATGGGTCATTATCATAACAATGGGCGCTAAGTGTATCACTGCAGGGGAACGGGGGATTGAGAACTCAGTTTCCCTTACAAAAAAAAAATGTAGTTTTGATGAATCTAGTGTTAATCTAATGTAAACAAAGAGGTACTTTAGTAATGGAGTAAAACATGCAATATTTATGGCTTATGAGGGAAAAGAAAAGGTCCTCTTTATCCGAAAGGAAGACGATTAAATTAGGAATTTCATCAGCAAAAACTCACAGTTGAACACAGGAGATACAGTTGAAATGAAAGGCATGGCTGAACGCAGGCATCATGCTACAATACGACCCATCACATTGACAGTAAGATCAGGATTGCTCCAGTTGTACAGTGGTACACACTGCACCACCATGTCACCAAAGGATTGCTCTTATCCTATTACTGTACACTTACTTGTCTTCTGTATCCTCTCCTACTTCCTCTATGAAATCTACCTTGCTCTTTTTCTGCAGTTCTGAGTGTTGTTACTATACAAATCTGGAATAACAAAGACAACTGATTAGATCAATGTGGAAGTTCTGTTTGCCGATGTAAGGTCAGATGTAATTTTTGTCATCCCTCTGATGAAAATGTCCATAACAATGGAATATTTGTGTTTACAGAGAGAACTGTGTGAGTGCATAGCTAAGGTAGAGGTTTTCACTCCAGCTTTCAATAAGAATGTGTTTTTCTGATTGTAAATACACGCCATGATTCTGGGATCTTAGCATAAGCAATTGATTACTTGGTGTGTTAATTCAGTTGCATACAGTGTGAATACATATGGGAATAACTGTACAGACACACACAGCTCAATGGCTCAGTAGTCATGCTCTCTGGTAATTGGAGAAGGAGAAATAGAGAGCAAGAGAGGTGATGCTTTGTTGTTCTTTTGTGGAATGTCTCCTCAGCTAATAAGATCAGGTCTTATTGGGAGTGTGTGAGCATTCAGCATAGGTCAGAACCAATTTTACTGGCTCTTTGTTCAACTAATTAACAGTGCCATGGATGTGTGTGCTGTTTTGACCTCTTGAGAACAGCAATCATATCATGCCACAAGGACAGTAGAGTGTTGTGAACAAAAACTATTTTTTCTGTCCGGAAACTAATGAGAATGAAATTTATGCATTATGCATGGTGGTTCAAATTCAGTTAGCTTGGGATCTCAGATAAAAAAATTCTCATTACTTTCTGGACTTGAATATGACCAAAACTATGTGGACACATGACCATAATTACTCATATGTGATTTTTTGAACATCATATTCCTGTGTTAGTACCCCTTTTCTGTTACAATTGCCTGTACTATTCTGGGAAAGAAATATTAGTGAGGTTGCTTGCTGATGTTGGACGAGAAGGCCTGGGGTGCAATTGGCATTACAGTTCAGGTCAGATCAGGGCTCTGTGCAGGCCAGTTAGTTCTCCAATTTATATTTTGTAAAGAGGAATGTATTCAAATTCCCTGCTCTAGGAGAAGACTAAGTGCTGTTTTTTTCTAAAGGAAGACTGCACAACGTATTAAACACAGATGTGTCAATAATTTGGCACATGTGGTTTTGTTAAAATATTATTTCTTGATGATTTTTTTTCTCAGAATAAATCTTCTTCAATTAAAGGTTGGCTTTTTCTCATTTTTTTCAGTGTGAGATTAAGCTAATACACCAAAAGGTGAAATTCTTATAATATTTCTTGATCATCTTTATCAGGGGTGCCAATAATAGTGGAGGGAACTGTATATTTGTTTTTCCATGTGCCTTTGCTTCGGTGATGGTCCTGTCTCCACTCGTAACATGACATTGGTTTGTTCCTCTAATGTGTGCACCTGCTCATTGCTTAATTAGTTTCTATTTATATCTTGCTATTTATTATTCTAATTCAAAATAATTATGCAGATCTAATTGTGCTTTGTTATATTGTAAATTTCTGAGCTTTGTTTTTCTGTTTCAAGGTCGTTCTCATTTTTGGACATTATGATTATGATTGTTGGATTTTCCCTAGTAAATGTGAATCCACATTTGGGTTCTGCCTCACCAATCAACAAAATTATGCCTGGGAAACACAATACATTTAGATATTTACAAATAAATTCACTACCTTTATTTTTAAGCTCTTCTCTTGGACATTATTAGTGCTAGCCATACATACATAACGTTGCTTTTTTGAGAACAGTCTATGCCACCAATATCCTCCAAAACTTGACATGATAATACTTTAGATTATGCTATAGATTTTTAATAGTCTTTATGTCAAGGGGGAAAAAGGGTTTCTTATGAAGCTGTTGTTTTTGTATGTACACTGACTATGCAGCAATGCTAGTCACCTACGCACATCACTGGTTGTGTTCACAGCTTCTAGAGCTGTTTCTGCTGAGAGAATGGAAAGTTATCATGATTTTGTAATTTTCAATGCAGTTTAATAGTTGGAGCTTGTAAGATGGGTCATAGCATTTCAGCAGTAGAAGCGAAGTTTGGATTTTCACATATGAGCATTTCAAAGGAGACTACAAGAATTCCGGTAAAACCTCAAACTTACGACAAGAGCATGGCCGTAAAAAGACTCTGGATGAACATTACCAGTGTTGGCTGGCAAGAATAATTTCACATGATAGCCGTGCAACACTGCCTCAAGTAACATTGGAATTCAATGCTGGGGCCTCAAGAAACAACAGCATGAGGACCGTGCAATGTTCCCTCCAAGATCCTGTGGGGGACCTACCAAAACTTAACTGTACCAATAACTGTAGTACCAGTTATTTTAGTACTTCAGTGTATGTCACTATAAAATGGCAGTAGAGGCATCTTTCTGTAATTGTGTAGGGAAGTTTTTCTAGAATCTGGAAATATCAGAAATGTTGGTGGGATACTCTATGACTTAGCAATGCAAATCATTCTGTGAGTCCTTGGGCTCTGTGCATGGGGCAGAGTCATCCTAGAAGAGACACATTCAGGATAGATATATTACATAGGATAAAGATGATTCAGAGTAGTTTGCATTGATTTACTGATTTGCAGTTTGACAGAATACTCAATGATATATTGTACAGTATGTATTCTTTAGGGATGCTGATGAAGGTATAAAGATGAAATTTGTAGTCCTGTTATATCCAATTGTACTAAATAGTATAGTATACATTCTGACAATGACACACATTCCACTTTTCATTTACTTATAAATAAGACTAGGTTTTGCAAAGCTTGGATTGAGGTCAAAGCTCCAGAGACAAGCAGTCAAACTTCCATTTTTGTCACTGTCATTCTAACACAGGCCTTTGAAGTATCACTGCTGCCTCTTTTCTGGTCATTCAGCTTCCAAGTAAACACATAAAATATACATGGGATAATCCTGAGAGGCCCAGCTCAGTGAAATCCACTTGTATTTATGCTGGTTGTATAATGAAACTGCTTTTTGGGATCCCGGCCCAGCTTTGGGCTTTTAGAGCAGACGGAACTCTTTTGCCAGGACTACATGTTAATTGAATTTGGATAGAAGAAACAACAGATGAAAGCTTGTCTGGGTTGTTTCCTTCATCCCTGTGTGTATAAGAGAGAGAGAGAGAGAGAGAGAGAGAGAGAGAGAGAGATGTCACCGAGCACTAAACCTCACAATCGAAACCTTAACCCACATTACACAACCATGTTTCTTACCCTTTGTTTAGGATATCCCAAAAATCTTCTCTATTGCTGAGAAATAGCTGATTGTTTCTGGAAAATCTGTGCATTGATTTATCATGTATGGTGCAGTTTATGACTTTCTGGTTTACCCCTTTTATACATTTGACAGAAATCCTCAGAGGCAAGTCTGCCCACTCAGTGGCCATTTTGGCAATGCCCACAGGCAATTATATCTAATTATACAAGACCAGACTCCTATCTGCCTGATGGAGAGAGGCCTGTAGGCCTGTAGGACTATAAATAATTTAAGGGCTTTACCTCAAATACCACAAAAATGTAATGTGTAAGTATATAATGTGTTTTAAGTCAAAATGTTTATACACAAGGCATCACCTTGTGATCAGTCCCTTGACCTAATGTGGGTAACATATAAAAGTTACCAGCTACAGGGGTTAGACAATGAAACTGAAACATCTGTAATTTTAGTGTAGGAGGTTTCATGGCTAAACTGGACCAGCCTGGTGGCCAATCTTCATTAATTACACATTGCACCAGTAAGAGCAGAGT
>JAOVYV010000042.1:8193426-8210035 GCA_025674545.1 Hassar affinis | reverse complement strand
TTAAAACATTCATGCCCTGCAAAATTTGGGCTGATTTCTCCACAGTATTCTAATTTTTTGAAATCCTGTTTTCATGGGTTTTATGAGCTGGAAGTAATTATGTAAAAATAAACAAATAAATACTTGAAATCATTTAAATTGTGTGCCCTGAATCTATAATCTATGAAAGTTTAACTTTTTTAATTGAATTATGGAAATGAATCAACTTTTGCCTGATATTCAAATTTTTTGCAATGGGTCTGTAGTAAATCACTAACTCGATTATTTCTGACCTTTTACTCCAAAGTGAAATACAGGATGATCGCTGACTTTAATTTACCCAAAAGAGTAGAGGGTCAAGTGCTGACTTGCAAAAGGTTTTACTCATTGACTAACAGAAAGCAAGGCATCGTAAATTCTGCGTTTGAAGAGGTAATGTCCTTTGGGGCGTATATCTGAGGACAAGGTGCAGGGCTAATATGTCTTTTTTTTTCTTTCTTGGGAAAGTGTGTAGGTGAGAAGGCCAGAATTAGACCAGTAGGGAGGAATATCTGTCTGTATTTCTGGGAGATAATGAGGTAGTAGTTTTCAACTGCTCATATATTACAAGCCTACAAGCCCAAAGCAATTCAGGTTCTGAAGCTCTGAGTTCATCACTCCCTGACTTAATTATCTTACATTACCTCATTCTGCTGTAGCATAATTTTTAAAGCAATAGACTTGATTACATCAATAATTTAGCCTAGATTACACCATATCTATTACCTAATTCTTTACTCTGGTGATTGTGCTAGAATACGTGTTACATAGATTAGGAGAGATTCACAGAGTATTTGTCTGCACTAATCATTGATTGGTGTCTTTTGCATTGCTTTTGCTTTTTTGTATGTGATCGATCAGTAGATCCATACATTCCCCTTGATTCCATTCTGTAATAGCACTTCAATTTAAGAACATAGCAATGTCACATACATTAGTGCGGTTTCTGAGAAATTGCCGGATAGGTGAAGAAAATATGAGAAAATCGTGAACCCTGACCAGATTTTATATCATTACAAAAGGTTAATAGGCAGGAAAAAGAGACACACTGGAGTTTTTTTGAATAGCTTGCCCTTTCTTATCATTAAGCCCAGCATTTAAAGCCACACAGAAGGCAGGAATAGGGCTGGGTCTTCTCTGTTGAAAACCTAATAAAATATCGTCTGTGACTGTGCTGATACAGCTGATACAGAAGGCGTCAGCTTCATTAGTCACATTATGTGTGAAGTGGAAAGGAAGCCATCATGCTCAGGCAGGTCTTACATTTTTTGCTTGTACATGTGTATGCATGTCTGACCTTGTGAATGGTGCAACTAAATCCCAGTGTGTCTTCACTATCATACAACGCACTGCCAAATACATGACATAGGCACATTATCAGAAAACAAATAAACCTATATTCCCCTTCCTTATGAAAGTACAAAGTAATGGTGTGTGTAGAGTATGTGTGTAAGGAACAGTCAATGTGAGGGTTTAGTTAGTAATACTTTTAATACTTTTACATGTGTAATGATTTCTTTAAATGGCAGTTTAGATCATTTTTAGGTTATTTGTGCAATATGACAATAGGAAGTTACAAAATTATATAGACATTATTTAAAAAGTGTCATTTTAAGTTATTACATAAATGTCTTATTATTCAAATCCATTCGAATAATAACCCTATAACTTAAATAGTGACACAGACTGAGCAAAAAAGGGCAGTACTAGCTACTGTTTGTATTTGTATAATACAAACCCTGTTTCCCATAAAAGATTGATTAACTGTTTCTTTATATGAATCTCCAAGGATACAAGGCTTTTCTTGGATGTTATTTGCCTACCAAAGTTGTTTAGCTGGTTATGGTGTATTAGTGCATAATGGGAAATGGAATCCTTGTCCTTGCAAATGCCAGAGATTCACTGCTATGTGTTCATGCATAGAGTTCAATACCTGGATATAAGATTCAATAATGCATTATATTGTAGGTATTAAACTAAAAGTTATTAATGAGATTAATCATTCAGTGTGATGCATGGTGCTTTATTATCATTATGCATGTTTAAATCTATGTGTGTATCAGTACTGAATAGATCCATAAGGTGGCAGCAACCACACACCAACTGAAGCAAAAGTGTGCTTTCAGGGGCAGTAAGGGCTGTATAGGTAGAGAGTCTAAACACTGTTTGAGGAAATATGAGAATATGGCATCACTTGATGGTTGTCATAAAACTTCATGGGTCATTAGTTCAGGCTTGAGCATTTATGTACGTAACAGTGTCCAGTAATTTTGTTCAATATTGCCCTTGTCTATGGACCATAACCCATCTCTCACATCATTTAGTTTTATAATTCATTCTGTCTTATTGTAGGATGCTTCTGAAATGGACAAACTGTTCTTATCTAAATCCGACCCCCCCATCTCTCTCTCTCTCTCTCTCTCTCTCTCTCTCTCTCTATCTCTCTCTCTCTCAGGATGGTTTTGTATTTGGGAGTGGTGAGGCATGGCTTGGGCATGCTGTCTATCCGCAGAGCATATGTGCTATCACGCTCTGCCCACACCTCACCTAAGAGCCTTGAGTACCATCCAATCAAAAAGGTTCTGGTAGCCAACAGAGGTAGTATTATGCTTTATTTCCATTTAGGATTTATTCTTATATAACAGTAGGTGAGACAGTCTTAATACCTGTCTTTTTCTTGATATCTGGGTCTTCCATTTTGTATCCAGGTGAGATAGCAATCCGTGTATTCCGGGCATGTACGGAGCTGGGGATCCGGACGGTGGCTGTGTACTCTGAGCAGGATACAGGCCAGATGCACAGACAGAAAGCAGATGAGGCCTACCTGATTGGCAAAGGGCTGCCCCCTGTCGCTGCTTACCTCCACATACCTGACATCATCAAAGTGGCCAAGGTCAGACAGAGATTTCTGGCTGGAGTCCATTCTGAAGTGATCGTGACTGTATGCTTCTCACTCTGAAGGTTGTGTGAAGGATTATAATAATAATTTTGTCCTTTCGGTAAATTTCACATAATTTAATTATTTTTCAGTCATTCCTTTATTTGTTCTGCTTGTTCTGTAATTGTTCAGTAGTGGCCCCAGGCACTCACACTTTCTCACACTGCTACCATTTTACTGGCCCTTAACCCTATCTGCTCCAGGGATGCTGTATCATGCCTGACCCTACGCACTAAGCCCAGCTTTTTAACAAGTTGGGATGTGTGAAGAAAAGAATTTCTATAATACATTTGTGACAAAATAAATGATTCTTTTTATTCTTTCATCAATTATAATTCATTTAGCCTTTTAAAATTTTACATTTTAAAATAATAGATTATATTAAATATAAATATAGAATTAAAACATATTTGGGGGCAGTGGTAGCCCAGTAGGTTAAGACTCTGGGTTGTAGTTCGGAAGGGTGAGGGTTCAAACCCCGTTCAGGGTTGCTGCTGTTGGGCCCCTGAGCAAGGCCCTTAACCCACTGCTCAACTCTGTCCCAACAGCCCGCTTAAGGGGAAGGGTTGCGTCAGGAAGGGCATCCAGTGTAAAAACTGTGCCAGACCAAGATGCGGACTTGATCTGCTGTGGCGACCTCAAGGAATGGGAGCAGCTGAAGGATACCATACAAATTAAAACAAATTCATAAACGTATTTGTAAAATACATTTATAAATGCAGACAAAGCAAATGAACAAAATTTGTATTAATAAAAAATATGAAAAAACCACTATATTGCTAACTTGCCACAGCACTGCTTATGGCTATTGCTTTTCAGTTAAAATTTAAAAGTTAAAATAAGGTTAATTTTTGTTCTTCAACTTGAAGTATTGAGATAAAAACATTTGGTTGCTGCAGCTGAATTTTGGGAGTGAAGTGCCCATCAGTGGGTCCTTTCAGCAATGACCTTTCAAAAGGGCTATTTGAAGTAAATGCTGTTTTATCCCTCCTGTTTGGTAAGACCATACAAACAGCTGCCTAGGGCGTTCCTTTTTCCAAACAACCTGCATACGCTTCATCACTTCAGAATGGACCACAACATTTTTGCTCTTATAGTCTTATGAGAATGCCTCAGGATGATTCTCTGTCTGTATGTCTTTCTGACTTGCCCTGACAGTCTGTATTATTGCTTGTCTAACTCTGTGTTTGTTTCTTATCAACTAACATTTTCTCTGTCAAAATGACAGAATGGATCTGAAATATACAGCACATTTCTGCAAACGGTGCACCAATTTTCCAAAGCTATAATTATGAAACTAAAAATGCACTAAACTATAAAAGCAGCAGGGGGTGTTTGAAGCACCTCCTGCTATGTATTCTTTGCTCTGGAAGGACTCTAATGTAACGTCCCCACATGCCTTCTCCAAACAAGGTTTACTGCTTATATGGATTTCTGTCGTATTGTTTCCAATTCCATAAAGAGAAACACTCTCCTCTGTGATGTTAATTAAAGCTAAATAGGACAGAAGAAACATTCCATTAGGAAACAACCACCACCTCAGCAGTGTGGCTAAAACTGATATTATCTGAAATATACAGCTTATATATGTAGGGCTTACGTGTGAGGATGGGGTTCAAGATCAGGTGGAGTGGGATCTCAGATAAACAGTTGGACCTGTTTCAGTGGCATTTCAGCCTTCATAGAGCCATTTTTGTGAAACCCTGTGAAAGTGCCTCTTTACTCGAACAAGGATTTGTGAAAACTGGTAAAAGTGCATCAGAAACTCTTGAAATGTTGAAGAAATTTTATGGACAAGCTACCCTATCATTACCTGAATGGCACACAACAACACCTCCCCCAAAGAAAGCTCGCTCAAGGGATTGTCCATAAAGAATTCATACCAGGAGGCCAAACAGTAAAGGGAACATTTTACCTTGGAGTTTTGGAATGTTTGAGGAAGAGGGCTTTGTGTGTGTGCCGTCAGATCACTTCACGAATCCCCCATCATGACAACACACAGAGTCACACTTCACTGGATGGGAGAGAATTTTTGGCTGAAAAAACAAATGTTCCAGTTCTTCCTCATCCACCCTATAGCCCTGACTTGGCTCTGTGTGATTTATTCTTTGAAGAAAGGTTAAAACACATCCCCATGTGTATGCTTATATATATATGGGCCATTTTACTAAATTACTTCAAAGCCAAAGTCAGAAATGTTTATTTTTTTTCTAAATTCTTGTCCATATATGCAAGGTACACATATCTAATAAAAGTACAGTCAGTTTTCATATTGTACATTTATACTGATAAATAATCATTTTAATTAATTTTAATTAATACATTTTTTAACAGCTTTCAGAATTTCAATTTTTAAGATTCTTCAAAATCGGAATGCAAACTTTCTTTGTAAAATAAAACAAAACAAACAATTATTAGAAAAAATCTTTATGATAAATAATGATTTTTAACAAATCATCCAGTATTTCGGTAGTGACCGTCTTTTATTTTAATCTTAATGCATGCCTTTTTAGCTTTTACACCAATTTTAAACACACGTTTTTAATTGTACATACTTCTTTATACATGCTTATACATACATGCTTCAAATGATCATAAGGATTTATGTTCATTTTATTTAAATAAAGTTTTTTTTTTTTAATTCAGTTTGTTTTATCACCTCCAAAACAACATCACTCCTGAAACCTGAGCAAGTGTTTCGGTAGTGAAAAGTTTAGTTACTTTTTAACCTAACTTAAAGATGCTAGCCAGTACATGGCTAGCAAAGGCCATTTTGAATTTTGAATTGCACACACAATATCTTAAATTAAAAACAAAACAGTTAATTTTATTAGAGACAATATGTGCTTGGGCTAACACCCAACTCTGCCTATGAACTAAAAGTCTTTTCTAACTAACTTTGCATTTTGTAAATTCATAAAAAATCAAAAAATAAAAAAAACAATTATCATTTGTTTGTTTGAAAGCATTCTTAATTAACAGCATTTTTCCACACCTACCTAAAACATTTGCACAGTACTGTGTGTATATATAGTATCAGTCAACACCTTCTCACTCAATGTTTTCTTTTTCTACATTGTCAGGAATCATGCAGTAAACTTAAAAGTGTTAAACAAACCAAAATGTGTTTCAGATTTTTGAAGAGTACAGACAGACAGAGAATTTAAAGAGTCTTCAACGTAGGCACCTTTTGCTTTGATTACAGCTTTACACACTCTTGGCATTCTCTCAGTCATGAGGTTATCACCTGAAATAGTTTTCCAGCAGTCTTGAAGGAGTTCCCAGAGGTGCTGAGCACTTGTTGGCGTTCCTGATGATAGCCAGTTTCATCATAATGTTTGATGGTCTTTACGACTGCACTTGAGGATACTTTCAAAGTTCTTGAAATTTTTTGAAAGTAAAGTAATGATGGACTGTCGTTTTTCTTTACTTAGTTGAGTCGTTCTTGCCATAATAAGGATTAGAACATTACTCAAATAGGGCTATTCACTGTATACCAACTCTACCTCTTCACAACACAACTGATGTCTCAAACACATTAAAAGGGCAAGAAATTCAAGAAATTAACTCTTGACAAGGCACAGCTTTTAACTGAAAGCCATTCCAGGTGACTTAGAAACTGCCAAGATGTGCAAAGCTGTCAACTAAGCAAGAGGTGCCTACTTTGAAGAATCTGAAATATAAAACATATTCTGGTTTGTTTAGCACTTTCTTTTCTTCATGACTTTAGTATTAATCTACAATGCAGAAAATTTAAAAATAATTAAAAAAAACCACTGAATTTGAGGTGTGTCCAAACTTTTGACTGGGGTTTGTCAATTCCTCCTGTGTACATTGTACACAGTGACTTGATGGTCAGTAATATTCTCCATTATTTGTTAAGGTTAGGTCCTACATCATCAATAAAGAGAGTCTACAGTCTACAGTCTACAGTCATGACTTTGCCTTTTTTTAATTTGCATCTTTCAATTCCATGCTCACTTTTTCAAAACTATTCACACAGCACTCCATATGGACCAGACCGTGAATAGGTTTTTCATTGTCTTTTTATCAAATGCATTCACGAAAACATTTTTTTTCATTCTCCAACACTGGCAACACTACGCATTTTGACAGCTTAATTTGCAAATGTTGGCTTGCGCTCGGCTAAACAGATCTCCACACCAAATGGCCAGCAGTTAAATATCATATGGGCCCTAAAAAGCTAAGCAACAAATACTATTGCATATTGAACTTGAATAACCCCCACCCCAAAATTAAAATGTCTCCCAAGCCTAAGGGAAAAAGATAACAGTGAATGAAAAAGAAATCTCGTCTTATAGATTAGTAAAATACCAATACTTTTCCTCTGTCCTTATTCACCTTGTAGAAGTTTTTGTGGTCTTCTGAATATTGCAAGTGATCAATCAAGTAGACAAAGGAATTTTTCCCATCTATAGTAGGAGAGGAGATGATGTGGAGTTGCAGAGAACATGTTTAAAATATAAATCAAGTATACTATGTGTACTGCATATTGTATTGAGTTATTCATATATCAGTATTATAAATATATATTCAAAGATTACATTATATGGTCCATTCCATATAGTATGTTCTGTATATAACTCACTGTTTGTAATAGACAGCATTCATCAAAACACCATTTGAGTGAGTATATTTTAGAAGAATGGTGTTCATCCCGGCAGAATCTATGCCAAACAGCACTGAAGCTGTTTTGATGGCCCAACTCCTTAATAAAAAAATTTACATTGGTAACTAACACTGGCAGACCAAACTAGAAAAGAAAGGAACAGTACACATTTTTATTGTTGACTGAGCTGAAAACACATTATTACCACAGGCAAGGCAGCAGCATAGCACATTCCAATGTCACAATAGATAGCAACAAATTGCCTGGTTTGGAGTGTTAGAGATATACACTCTGCAGTAGTTAATATCTTGAACTTTTTGTCATGTTCTTCAAAGCATTCCTGAACACTTTTTGCAGTGTGACAGGGTGCATTATCCTGCTGAAAAAGGCCACTGCCATTACTGTATACTGTTGCCCTGAAGGGGTGTACTTGGTCTGCAACAATGTTTAGGTAGGTGGTATGTGTCAGAGTAACATCCACATGAATACCAGGACCCAAGGTTTCCCAGCAGAACATTGCCCAAAGAATCACACTACCTCCACCGGCTTGCCTTCTTCCCAAAGGGCATCCTGGTGGCATTTCCTCCCCACACACCCAGCCAATCACATGATGTAAAAGAAAATGTGTTTCAGCAGACCACTCCACCTTCTTCCATTACTGCATGGTTTACTTCTGATGCTCACATGTCCATTGTGGGAGCTTTCAGCAGTGTACAGGGGTCAGCATGGGCACTCTGACTGGTGCAGCACAATACACAGCAAGCTTTGATGCACTGTGTGTTTTGACACCTTTCTATCATAGCCAGCATGAACTTTTTCAGCAATTTGTGCTATAGTAGCTCTCCTGTTGGATTGAATCAGACAGGCTAGTCTCACTCCCCATGCACATCAGTGAGCCTTGGGTGCCCATGACACTATCACAGATTGTCCTTGTTTGGACCACTTTTACCAGGTTTTAACCACTGCATACCTGGAACATGCCAAAAGACCTGCCGTTTTGGAGATGCTCTCACCCAGTCTTCTAGCCATCACAATTTGGACCAAGTCGTTCAGTCCTTTATGCTTGTGCATTTCTTCTGCCTTTCATGCTATTTCCTGCCTTCTCTTTCTGTTCACTTCAGCTCTTTCTGCAAAGTTTCAACGCACTGTTCTACAGCAGTCATATGAACATTCTGACGTGAACATTTTTGTTTCATAATGTTTGCATCTTGAGAACTGTGTTTTAATTGAGTTCAGGATGTGAGGACTCAAGTCAATTATATTGAATGCCAGGTCTCTCTGAATGAACACAAGGTTCAGGCTGTGATTTATTAAGAGACAAAGAGACTTTTGTGCCGGCAGCAAGGCTCTAGCATTGAAAATAATCAATTTTTTGTGGTTTCTTCTGCAGTGATTTTAAACTGAGGGGCTTCTTTGCTATAGTATCAGGATGGTATACAGATTGGGCCTTGAGTGATTTCTGTGTAATTTTTACAGTAGACTCATTCTCTATGTCAGGCCAGGTGCTTATCTGTGACTGTATCAATACAGTGCCATGCACACACACATTTTTCCAGACTTCCAGTCTTATTCTGTGTGAGTGATTTAGTGGGTTTCTTCCTCCTGATCCATTATCATGAGGAGCACACACTTAGCCAATGGAGGGAGGCTGGCTTTCAATTGCACCCTTATTGGGATTTTAATAAATTTAGTTTTTGCCTTGGATCCTGTAAAACTAATTAGTGCTGACATGCTTTTTCTGTCTTTTATGCTGTTTCTATTCCCTCCATTCTTATTTTTAGTTTTTAAAAACCTTTTTACATTCTCATTTGTCTCCCCTTTATGTACATCCTCTCTTTTGCAGGAGAATAATGTGGATGCCATCCATCCTGGATATGGCTTCTTGTCAGAGCGTTCAGATTTTGCTCAGGCCTGTGAAGACTCAGGGGTTAGATTCATTGGCCCAAGTCCAGAAGTCGTACGCAAGATGGGGGATAAAGTGGAGGCTCGTACTCTAGCCATCCAAGCTGGTATGGTGTGTTCTCTTAGGAAATTAATTTTTCCTTCTATTTGTCCTTTTTAGACTAATAATTAATTTGTTTATATATGTGTAGGTGTTCCAGTGGTGCCAGGGACAGATGCACCAATATCCTCTCTACGGGAAGCTCAGGAGTTTGCTAAGACCTACGGCTTTCCCATCATTTTTAAAGCAGCCTACGGGGGAGGAGGCCGTGGCATGCGGGTGGTCAGGGACTATGAGGTGTGTATGTGTGTTAGTGTACATTCATATTTGCAAATAAATGTGATAGCAATCCACCAGATTATATCAATTTCTTTTTTTGTGTGCAGTAATTATAATGTTTTCTCTACATTCCCCTTATACTTTCATTGTCTTATAATTTATTCATAGCTCATAACAAGCATATGGGAAAATTCTAACAAATCTAACACCATTATATGAATAATTTAAACAATATTAGCATCATAGAGACACTTGCAAGAGAATGAAATACTTCAGCCTGGGTTTAGCAAAAGAGAAAACAAGAGAGAGAATGAAATGTCCATGTTTATATGGTTTATAGGGTTAAGCTGAATAAATTACCTGTAATGTTTGACTTTGCAGGAGTTAGAGGAGAATTATCAGAGGGCATACTCTGAGGCTTTGGCTGCTTTCGGAAATGGTGCTCTGTTTATAGAGAAGTTCATTGAGAAACCACGCCACATCGAGGTGCAAATTCTAGGTAAGTGTGTGTGTGTGACTTGTTTCTATATCTTTGTGGTGACCAGATGGATTACCCACAAGGATGCTGGTCCCCAAAAGGAAAGTAGGTTTTTTGTTGTAGTTTTGTGTAGAGCCAAATAAACTGCCTTTTCATTATTGAGGTTAGGGTTAGCATTAATTAGGTACAGTAAGTCAGTGGAAGGTCCTCTTATAGTAATGTGTGTGTGTGTGTGTGTGTGTGTGTGTGTGTGTAAATGTTTTTATATCTTTGTGGGGACTAAATTGTCTCCACAAGGATAGGTATCTGATATTTTTAACCTTGGGGGGACATTTTGCTGGTCCCTGTAAGCAAAGTGTTTTTTGTTGTAGATTTAAAAAAAAAAGAGCCAAATAGTTGCCTTTTTCATTACTATGGTTAAGGTTAGCATTAGGGTTAATTAGCTACAGTAATAATTGTCAATGTCCACAGAAGTATAGCAAGACAAAGTCTCTCTCTCTCTCTCTCTCTCTGTGTGTCTGTGTGTGAGACCTGGTTTGAGGTGAAGTGTCAGGACAAATGTCAGAAAAAGTGTTGGACAAAAAAGAATGTCTTGAATTTGCTGACCACGCTTATCTGCTGTTCGAATTTTTTCCCCAAAATGTATAGATCCAAACCTTTGACTTACTGTGGTTATTAGTTTATGATTAGGGGTAGGGGTAGTATTAGTTAGTATTTGCCATGTAAATCATTATATTAAAGGAATGTCCTGATATTGATAGTGAAACAAATTTGAGTGTGTGTGTATATATGTGTGTGTACTTGTGTGGGTTCCTCTTACTATGATTTATTAGCTTGACTCTGGCATATTCTAGCCATTATGTGGCAGTATTTTCACTCATTAAGCATGATTTGTTCCTCTGGCGCTGGGAGTTTACTTGATATTATACGTTTAAAAGTCAATACAGCTTGTTATAGGAAAACAGCAGTGTTTCGGTGGAAGCAGTGAGAAATGAGAGAAGGAACAAGAACACAGTGTCAGTTATGCAAAGCAGCATTTTTTATTGCCTTTTATTGCCACAACCTGGCTGTAGGACAGAGGACTGGGCTAAATGTTGTAGTGGATGACCTGGTGAATTTCAGACGGGACTATTTTGAGGGAATTTTTTTGGAATATGTCTGTTCATAGATTATTGCCATCCTAGCTATAAGCATTGTGTTCAATAAATACTATGCATTGTTGCTAACACTGTGTGTTACAAAACATCTTCTCTTGTTAGTTTACTCTACCAAAGTATCTTTCACACTTCATACTATACTTCAGTTTGTTGCATGTTTGTGTTCAAGCACACAGATACTGATAGATACTGAATTTAAGCCAGCATCACTAGATGTGATATGATCAGCATCTTCAGAATGGGATCAAGTTGTGTGAGTGTGTAAGTGTGTGTGTGTGTGTGCATGCCTTGTAGCTTTTAGTGCTGCCTTATAGCTGGTAGCTTGTAGTGCATGCTGAGATTTTTATTGGCATGTTGAGCATTTTCTTTGTGGTGTGTGATTGAGGTGATTTAATGGCCACTTAACTTCCTGATGCCTGATCCTGGCTCAATTCTACTGCTGTAACTCCTCTCACCCCCTGAACCTGCCTGATTTATCCTGTTACTCTACTTCAAGTTTTCACACTTATGACTCACTTTAAACTGCTGTGAGCGGTCCTGCATGGAGACCATAATAATTTTGCATGAAACAGTTTATGCCCAAGACTCAGTCTTGCTTCAGTGGATAAGCCTGGATACTATACATTTGTATGTACTAACTGCTGCTGTAATCCTAAAGCCAGTCCTATGCTCATCCCAGGAAGCTTGTTAATTAATATAGGCGGTGGAGGTTTGAATTGAATTGGATGGTCCAGTGTTCCTGGGACAGGCTCCAAATCCACTGTGACATTGTCCAAGATAAATCTGTTACTGGAGATGAATGAATGAATGAATGGATGGATGAAGGCTATAATCTATAATCTCTCAAAGAAGGAACCCAAGTGTAGACCTGTTAATGCAGGTTTATTTAATGATGACATCCCATGGCATCTTGACTGATAGCGCTCCCTTGTGAAGGATCTTCAACCTGCTAAATCTGAGCAAGAATGAGCGAGACACACATAACATCCACACTACCTTATTATCTTATTGACAAGATGAGATCAATGCAAAGTGATTAGCTCAAACCGAATCTGCAGTATCACAGCAGACTTAGAAAGGAACAGCCCTGACAATACAGTCTGAAGTATAAGGCCCAAAAATATCAGATAGCTTTTTTTTTTTTAAGATGTATTTGTTTTCTCTGTCCTTTACCTGTGCCCTCCTTGCTCTTTCTTTTCCAGGTGATAAGTATGGAAATGTGATCCATCTGTATGAGAGAGACTGTTCCATTCAGAGACGGCATCAGAAGGTGGTAGAGGTCGCTCCTGCGGCTCAGCTGAACCCTCAACTCAGAGACAGACTCACTTCTGACTCAGTTAAACTTGCCAAGGAGGTATCTATACCCCCCTGCACACACAAGAAACAAAGCTTGTACAATACATCAATACAATACTTTTTTTTCAATACATTCTCAGCCCACCCATGCAGCTTGTGTAAGGCATCTGATGATGTTCTCATACTAAGGTTGTCCACTAACCCCCTCAGCGGGGATGTGTTCTCTTTTTTGAAATGGTGCAAGTAAACCCATGGCTTTTATTTACAAATCCCTGCAATACCAGGCACAGGAAAAAAGAAAAAGGAGGGATCAGTGAGTAAGAAGTGAGACATACACCTGAAACTTGGTTATTATGGCTTTAACCATAGCCATCATTGTATTAGTCTTTATGATATGCATCATTCTTTATTATCTTCATCATTATCATCCTACTCATCCAGTCTTCTCATTTTCTCTTTCCCAAAACCCCCTGCTCACATCTACTTTTTTCTCTTTGCCTTTTATAGGGCTTGACAGGGTGTACATATTGTCACTCAGGTGATAATATCAGCAAGATCACAGCCACAACCACACAAATCTGCTCAGTGTAGCTCTAGTAATTTAATTATTCTCACTACTTGATGTGTCTAATTATCAAGTATTTTCCATCTGCTCAAGGAACAGTGCGCAGAAAAGAAAAAACAAGATTTAATGATATTATCAACACATTTAAATATAACAAATTAGAGTATACTTTTTCTTTAACAAAGAATTAACCCAAGAGGCTTTAAGCAAAAAAAAAAGTAAAAAAATAAAAAAATAAATAAAATACATAAAATAAATAATAATAATCATAATAATAATAATAATAATAATAATAATAATAATAATAATAATAATAATAATAATAATAATAACTAAATAAACAAACAAATAAATAATAATAATAATAATAATAATAATAATAATAATAATAATAATAATAATAATAAAGCCTGTGCACTTCACAAAATTTGCATTCATTTAAAAAATACATACAACTCTATTTTTTTAAATCTGTTTTTCAGTTTAAGTAACAAATTGTTCCCACCTACACAGTTTGACACTTATTGAGAAGTATTATTATGGATTAATTTGTGGTATAACACTTGAAAATTTTCAAGCACCATTTCATCCTGTTTGAAAGTTAACACACTGCCCTGCTGTTCTTTCTCTAACCCTCCTCTTTCTCTCCCACCTTCTCTCTGTATTGCTCAACCTGGTCTGCACTTGAGGTTTTCAAATAATATATGAAAACATTTTGTGGTACAGCCATCGCAGAGAGTTTTCATATTTCTGACCTTCTGAAATTTCTGACAATTTTTTTTAACATGTGATTTTATGTAATGATGCAAGATAACAACAATAGCACAGGAGAGGGAGGGGGGAGTGGGATTTACAGGCTTCTGCATACAGGCTTCAGACAATATTTTAACAGTGTAATTTGTAGTGCAAAATTCTTGTCCTGCCATCAGGAACAGCCATCAGTAATAATGTCTGGCAGGTCTCCACCCACCTATCACTCCCAGCTCAGTTTTCTCTGGTGGTGGTGGCTTAAGCTCGGGGGTGTTAGAGCTAGATGAAGTGATACAAGCAGTAGTACTAACACTAGCAAATATCATTGACTTGAAGCTGGAGCAAGAGCAATGTCTGCAATTATTTCTCGAGGGCAAAGGCATTGCTGCCTTACTTCCAGTAGGGTTTGGGAAATGCCTAATATACCCATTGCATTTGTGACAGGCTCTGATAGATCGATGCAGCATGTTGTGCAGCGTTATAGTCAATCATACAAGCTGATTGAATATGTTGGTAACGTTATCCACAGGTTTGAGATCGAATACTCATTTTGAGTGGTGTAATGTTCTGTGTCTTAAAATGTAGTTTACAAAATCTGTATGGTGGTCAATGCTGATTGGTTAAAGGCTAGTCCAATGGTTTCATTTGGAATTTGGTCTGCTTATTCCAGGCTAAATGATGCCATCCCCACCTGGATTATGCTTTGTATGCTTTACATCCTCATTTGAGGTCAGCTGCTTTCTAAACATATAGGAATCCTCAATGCAAGTCTACACAAGTGTCATTTTTTCCCACTGTCTATATCAAGGGGAACTTTCTTTCTATTCTAGCAGCTTCTAAATGATGATGAGAAGAATGTGATGTGCATGTTTGATGGCTGCAGGTTGTTGACTACATATAACTGAAGCGAAACTGTTAAGAGGTTTAAAGTCTTATGTCGTGTGTCATGATGTCCCAGTGGATGAGCGATCTGAGAAGGTGTAATTGACATTTGGCTGCTCAGGAGTGCAAATGAGAGTTGAAAATTACTCATGCTGCCCTCTGAGAAAAAATTTTCTTTGTTAGGGATTAACCTGTGCTGCTGTGCTGACATCTCTACTACACCCCCAACCCCAACCCCCCCCTTCCCCCCCCCACACACACATACACATAAACACTAGGTGGGAAGTCCAATCAGTAATCCCACTGTCACATATTACTACTTCAGTGATGTCCAGTAGCGTCTCTTATTTCTATACATATGTCTGTCTGTCTTTCTGTCTGTCTGTGTGTCTGTCTGTGTGTGTGTGTGTGTGTGTGTGTCTGTATACACACTGTTACCAATTCACATCTGCTGATAAAGCATGAGCTGTCAGTTTTGATAAGTCATTCTCTCCTATGAGAATCAAATTTGTATGCATCGTCCTTTGAAATGGCATTAGTGAAGTTGGCAGGTGCGGAAGCCCGGACAGATGACAGAAAGAGATGGAGAACCAAAAAATCATATTGAGGAGCTGCAGCCAACAGGATGGATATATTTTCCATTTTCATCCCTCGATGAAACGTGGCAGGATGATGCCTCAAGTGTGTTGACAGGGAACCCTATCATTTGTTGTGCATTCACACACAGCTCTGTTGCTCTTCACACAGTAGGGGGCAGTATGAGTCCCCAGGCACCCTCTGGTCACATGCATACAATATTAAAATAGCATAAATCCTTTGCATAAGTGCAAGCTGTAGCACAAGTATGTATAAACAGTTCATTGTTAATGACATGGCTAAAAGCATTCTAGCTTGCATTACATTTTAAGATAACATGATGAGCTGAATATGTCTTATTTGAAGATTTCTATTGTTTTTGGTGCATTTTTGCATACTGATTGAGAGAGAAGCAGGTGGTTTGTGTGATATTAGGCTAACTAGCTGTTGTTGTTTTTTTAATATAGACAACTTCTGCCATTTTTCTTCTTTGAGTGGGTAGTGGATTGCAGTGTTGTCACCTCACAGGGTCCCCAGTTGAATCCTGAGCTTGGGTTACTGTCTCTGTGGAGTTGCACTTGTTCTCCTTGTGTCTCCAGTTTTCTCCCTCCTTGGTAGTGAATAGGTGACACTAAATTGTCTCTCATTGCAACATTTACATTACATGTATGGCATTTGGCAAAGGACACCCTTATCCAGACTGAGTTACATTTATCTCATTTACACAACTGAGCAAATGAGGGTTAAATGAGGGCCTTGATCAAGGATTGGAACTCAGCAGTCCAGCATCTTAATCACTGAACTATACTGCCCCAGTGTTGGTGATGTACAGACCAATGATTTAAACCTAATTAACTAAGATCCAAAATAATGATCTTTAATTTGCATCAGGATAAGTAAAGAGCAGAATGATTGAAAAAAAACTTATTATAAAAATATTAAAAATATGATAAGAATTAAAGAGTGCAGACGCCATATTGAGATTGTGTATCCCATATTTATGATCATTTTGAGGAACTTCTATATACACTCCTGATCAAAATCTTAAGACCAGCTAAAAAATTGGAAGAATTTGCATTTTGCACCACTGGATCTTAA
>JAOVYV010000042.1:8141471-8151736 GCA_025674545.1 Hassar affinis | reverse complement strand
GTCCAATTTAGCCACGAAACCTCCCACACTAAAATGACAGGTGTTTCAGTTTCATTGTCTAACCCCTGTATATAAAACATATGTTTCCAAAGCTAGTTTAGATAGATATTAGATATTCTACACCTCTCTTACCCATACTCCCTCTGTAGTCTGCACTTCTTCCGTCTAACAGAAGTAGAAATTAATTACAAATCTGCAGTTTGAAAATAGAATATTGATGCCATGGGGAAGCTGGAATTGGCATGAGGAAAGAATGTATGTCTATGTGTGGGGGGGTGTATTTTTTTTTCACAGAGATTTTGTGTTTGCAGTTGTCTATGAATATGGTAGTTGGCATGCTTGAATGTGAGTGAGTGCTACAGAAGAATACTATAAATAAGGGCATATGCTAGAGTTAAATGGAGTTAAATTGCGTTTTTACCTCCTCAATCCTCCCACTCTTTGCACCTCAATTGGTTTTTATGCCAGATGCCCTTCCCAATGCAACCCTCCCATTGGCTGGGCTTGGGGCTGGCACTGTGTACATTGCGTCCCTTGGTAGCTGTGTTGGGCAGCAGGTTTATGGCCTTGCTCGGAGGCCCTATGACATCAGCCCAGATGTCGGGGCTCAAACCCCTGACTTTTTGATTAACAACCCATCGTCCTTCCTACTGTGCTGCCCTAATCTTTAGTCATATATAATCACTAATGTCTGGCACAGTCAGGCTAAAAAAAGGTATTTAAACCAGACTGACATACTGAAAATGAATATATATCATATCATATATTCATTTTCCCCTCTTTATAAATGATTGCAAAGCTAAAAGTTAATATGTAGTAACTCAATAAGTTCAGTTTATATGTCACATATTTTTGTTCCTTGCTGTGTCACATAATAGATTTGCTATATATACAGTATGTAGTTAATAATGTTAATAATGTTTGCCTTGTGCAGGCATATTTGAAACTAAAATAGGAGAGAACAAAGTGAACATCTGTGAGCAATCTGTTTTCTTTTTCTTTTCTTTTCTTTTGTACTGTCAGTTAGGGCAAGACTGTAGAGCATAACTAACGAGCGCAGATAATCAAGCTGCAACTTAATGTTAATGTTAAAAATGCTCTCCACCAGTCCACTGCTGTATGTCTACAGCTCCATATAATACAATTAATAATGATAATGCTAGATAGGGCTAATGTACTTTCTTCTTTTCTTTTCTTTTCATTTATTCTTGTTACACATCTCATTGCAGAGTAGTTGCATCACAAAACACTCTATGTAGCGTAGTACCTGTACCTAGGGTGTAACTTCAGCCATTCTTTTATACAGACTGCAGTGTAAAATTTTCAACAGTTATATCTTGATGCTGAGTGTTCGTGTGCAGGGTTTGAAGTAGCAGCAGGAAATAAACTTATACGGCCTGCGTTATTGAAAATATACAAACCCAATTTCCAGAAAGGTTGGGGCACTTTCTAAAAATGCAATAAAAACACTGACATTTGTAATGTGTTAATTCAGTTAAACCTTTATTTAAGTGAAAAGAGAAAAGACTTTCAGTGTTTTCAATGACAAACTTAATACTATTTGTTAAATATAAACACGTTTAGAAATTTGATGGCTGCAACACACCCAAAAAAAGATGGGACAGAGGCAAAATAAGACTGGAAAGATTATACAGGTAACTGGAAGCGTTACCTGTATAATCTGTACTGGAAGGGTCCACAATTAGAAGTTTAACTGGTAACAGGTGAGGTCGTCAAGACTGAGCATTAAATGAGCATCCATCAAAGGCTTATTCTTTGCAAGCAAGGATGGGTCGTGGTTCACCACTTCATGAGAGAATTAGTCAGTTCAATGTTTTTCAATATAAGATTGTAAAGAACGTCTTTCACCCTCTACAGTTCATAATATCATGAAAAGATTCAGGGAGTCATGAGAAATCTTGGTGCATGAAAGCCAAGTGTGTAATCCACTGCTGAATGTGTGTGACCATGGGCGGTACTGTTTGAGAAAGTGTCATGCAACCATTATGGACATAGCTACATGGGCTCTGGAGTACTTTGAAAAATCATAGTCACTTAATACAGTCTGCCGCTGCATAAAGAAATGCAACCTGAAACTCTATTATGCAAAGAAGAAGCCAGATATTAATTTTGCACAGAAACACAGTTCTCTGCGCCCAAAGTCATCTGGACCAAAGACAGCAGAAACATGTTCTGTGGTCAGACAAGTCCATTTTTCAGCTTGTTTTAGTGAAACACGGATGTTGGATTTTATGTGCCAAATATGAAAAACACTATCCAGACTGTTACCAATGAAAAGTGCATCTGTGATGGCATGGGGCTGCATCAGTGCCCATGGCATAAATACATAACGTTACCATTGATGTAGAGGCTTATATTGATATTTTGGAGAAGCATATGCTGCTGTCAAGACAACATCTTTTCTAAGGAGCTCCATGTCTATTTCAGCATGAACATGCCGGGCCTCTGCACCAGGTACAACAGCATGGCTTGACCGGCCTTCCTGCAGTCCAGATCTGTCTCCTATTGAAACTGTATGGTGAATCATGAAGAGCAGAATCAGACAAAAGAGACCATGGACTGTTGAGCAGCTCAAGTCTTGTACACAGCAAGAATGGGCAAAAACTCCACTTTTAAAACTGCAACAATTAGTATATTTAATTCCCAAATGATTAAAAAGTATAATTGAAAGAAAAGGCGATCTGACCCAGTGGTAAACATGCCTCTGTCCCAGCTTTTTTGGAATGTGTTGAAGGCATCAATTTCTAAATTTGCTTATATTTAATAAAAGGAAGTAAGTTCATAATTGAAAACACTGAACATCTTTTGTTTGTTCTTTTGTCTGTTAAGTAAAGGTTCAGCAGAATTAACAAATTACAGATTTAAGAAAGTGTCCCAACTTTCTGGAACTGGGGTTTGTAGTGTTATATTGATTTTGTGTCAGTACTTGAAATACTTTTCTAATGACTTGGGTCTTTCCCATCTGTCCCTCTCTAAATCCTCACAAAACATTATACAGTTGACATTTTGTTACACTGGAACTATGCTGCTAAATGCAGCAGTTTCTCCAAAGGTCACTTCTTTTGGAAAGCAGGCAAAACATTATGAAATTATATACAATGCAGCTGCATGTAGTAGTGTTCACTTGGCAGTTCTGTACAGATATTAATAGTATCCTAGCTGCCACACCAAGGCAAAAGGCATTCTAGCAGGTGCATGCTACCCAAATCATTAGCTAAACTCCTTCCTTGAACTGTAGTGTCACAGAACCAACTAATTCTCTGGCTGCCTTACACAAAGAGAAACTTTTTCCCATGGGCTGGAGGTGTAAGTGGTTTATTAACTTGGTCAAAACTCTTTGGCAGGGAATTACTTGTATCTGTCATTTGAACCAGTTGATCTCAGTTGCTAGTTTACAGTGTGTTGTGAGCAATTTCCTAGTGTAGAATTTCAACAAATTAGATATTTTTTTCTTTGGCACTAACAGTTTTCTAATCTAATTTAGAATGATCTTATGGAGTGATCAAGTGGATGAATTATCAGATGACTCATTATGCAAGGGTAGATTTGAAGACCACATTAAATGAGCCTTTTTTCTCTTAAATCCCAATGTCTAGACATCGAAATAACTAGACAGAAGTTTATCAAAGACAGTTCCCTTCTCTTGAGATACTGTAGAACTGAATTGTCTAATATCTAGTTGAATGTAAATAATCCCCTTCTGTCTTTCAGCGTGGATCTTGTCCATGCACAGCTCCGTGTGTGTGAGGGCCGTAGTCTTCCCGAGCTTGGCCTCCGACAAGATAAGATCAAGATCAATGGCTGTGCCATCCAGTGCCGCGTCACTACTGAGGACCCGGCCCGTGGATTCCAGCCTGACACAGGACGAATAGAGGTACAGCATTAGGGTTTGGCTGTTTAAATGTGAAGTTACATGAAGTAAACTAGAGTTACCACTACAGTAACCATTACACACTCATCCACCATGTATTAGGACATTTCATTTAGGTGTACAAGTGGCTGGTGAGTGTATATTGTGTGCTGTTTTCATACGGTGGAGTCTAATTTAGTCTCATAATGCAGGAGTTATGAAATGTGTTACGTGTGAGGGTGGCTGAGCGGTCTAAGGTGCTGCGTTCAGGTCACAGTCTCCCATTCTCCCAGGTTCGAATCCCACTTCTGACATCTGTTCCTCTCCTGAGGGCAGGGTGGCTCAATGGTTAAGGTGTTGGGTTACTGACTAGAAGGTTGGGGGTTCAAGCCCCAGCACCACCAAGCTGCCACTGTTAGGCCCTTGAGCAAGGCCCTTAACCCTCAACTGCCCAGTTGTATAAATGAGGTAAGTCACTCTGGATAAGAGTGTCTGCCAAATGCCGTAAATCTTCCTCACCCCTTTAACAGTAAAATAAATTTCATGGCTCAGCACAGATGTATGAACATAATCCAAATCAAATACTCAAATATAATGCTCATTTTTTAAACATCCACAGTAATGTTTTGATCTATTGGAGCCATAAATTTTCTTCCTGAAATTTCCAACAAAACATATTACATCCAAGCTGACATTCTGCATAGTTCTAATGAAAGTTTGCATAAAACTGATTCAACATAAGTTAAATATGATAGTAACTATATGAAATCACACTCCCCCTGCTCATGCTCCATGGACCCCTCTTTGAGAATGACTGGTCATGATGCCATTACAAAATCTCCATCCATGCCTAATGGATTGTCTCAGTGACAGCCTACTTTAGGTTAGGTCTGTTAACATTAACATGACACAATGAAGCCTGAAGCATCTGAATATGGTTACTAAGCAACACCTAATTAGTTTTTAATGCTAGTGAGTTAAAAAAAAAAGAAAAAGTTAATTCTTCATACTGTTTTTCCGGGAAAATGCACAATAATGAGCAAGGCTCACACTATACAACATCTGAATAAATACACTGCTGGCAATGCCTATATAAAAAATATAAATTAGTAAACTGATAAACTGAGTACTACTTCCAGAATGCACTTAGAGAGATACTAGCATATACCAAATGCTATGTGGTTTTTAGGAAAATGTACCCATACTATTATTTGCTGTTACTTTTCTTTATCCTGCCCCAGGTATTGGTCAAACCCAGGCATCACTGAAACATCCCTGCCTACACACAGTGTGCTTTGCTAGTTTCTCTCTGCTCAAGTGTCTTTTCTTTTCTTTCTTAGGTTTCCCTTAATTTCATAACTAAAGTTATGAAGTGTTTCCAGTTTTTTATTTATTTACACTCACTTACTTCATTATTGGGCATATCTATACACTTGCTCATTCATGGAAATTTTGAGTCATGTGACAGCAGTGCAAAGCATTAAATAATCCAGATACAGGTTAAGAGCTTTAGTTAATGTTCACATCAAACATGAGAATGGGGGAAAATGTGCTCTCGGTAGGCTTTGACCATGCAATATTTAATAGTGCTGACCTCCTGGGATTTTCATTCACACATCTCTCTAGAGTGTACAATAGAATTGTTAAAAAAAAAAAAAGAACAACATCAGGCAAGCAGTAGTTCTGTGGCAAGAAATGCAGAATGGCAAGGAGAATGGTGAGACTGGCTGAGCTAACAGTAACTCAAACAACAGCTCTATAACAGTGATGAGTAGAACAGCATTGTAGATGACAAGTCAAATGTTAAGGTGGATGGCATAGAAGAGCAGGAGACCACATTTTGATGAAGATTTCACTCTTATCAGACAAGAACACAGGAATCTGAGGTTGTAGTGGACACAGGTTCACCATATCTGGGCAGTTGAAGGTTAGAAAAATGTAACCTGGTCTGATGAATCTCAGTTTGTCCTGAGGCACACAGATAATAGGGTCACAATTTGGCATCAACAGTATGAAACCATAGACCTGTCCTCCCTCAAGAGCTCACTTTAGTGGTGTGTAATGGTGTGGAGATTTTTTGGCATATATAGCTGTGCTGGATCAGCTCTCAATCCAATAGAGCACCCATGAGATGTGGTAGAACGGGAGATTCACAGTATGAATGTGCAGCTCATAAATCTGCCACAATTATGTGATGCAATCATGACAATATGGAAAAGAATCTCAAAGGAATATTTCCAAAAACTTGGTACATGCTATTAAGAATGGAGGCTGTTACAAGAGCAAAGATGGTCCAAACCAGTAAATACCAGAAATCCATGTACATCGATCAGCCACCTTCCAGTCCAGTTCTCTCTCTCTACTCACTCCATAGGTGTTGTTTATATAATGGCTTTTCAGATTCAGGCACAGAAAATGCATATCTCCTACTGCTTTGTCTTGTATTTTAACACTGTCTAACAACCTTGTACGTTCTCCCTCTATTTTCGCTAAGCATACATTATTGGCTCTGTTTCCTTGGTACGTTGTACTTGCCACTATTACTGCAGGCCAACAATCTGTCTCTGTCTCCTGTCAGAAAAAAAACAGTTTGTGAATTCATTCATTTATTCATCTTCAGTAGGCATTTGTACCAGTCAGTTTTGTTGTAGTTTTGTAGATTTCTATTAGTATTTAGACTTGGAGTCCAGTGTAAAAGTACTAATAGACAAACACACCCCAAAGAAACGTGTCTTTAATCATATCAAACATTGAGGACTTTTTAAGGATGGCCAGTTGTAGGAGATAAGCAACGTTAGTTAAAGTGAGGAGAGGCAGCTCTCTGGATAGCTGTGATGAACTGATGAGCCTTCAAACTGCCTTGCTGAAAGGAATTTGCCCATCTACAATATGCTTGTGATATTATTAGATATTATTAGAGCATGTTCCACTGAACCGAGCAATTTTCATTTCGGGATGCGAGTTTGAGGCAGGAAGAAGGTATTCTTTTCCCTTGGCTTCTTCTGTAAATACTGCTGAGTTATTGCTAATTAGTATGTATGTGATGTGATCACAAAATCCCACTTTAAAACCCTGACTTATAGTCTGAGATCGCTCTGTGTGGGGCGGAATAAGGTTACAAGGTTACACTATAATGTTCACTTAAGGTTGACATGTAGTATATATGATACAGCACACCTATGTGTTTTGATGGTGTATGAATAATTTATTTTACACATGAAAATGCCATTAGTGTCATTGTAGTTCACACACATGCCCTTTAAAGCACTAAAACTTTCTTTCTCTTTAGTTTCTTTTCACCTTCCCCATCTCTCTCTCTCTCTCTCTCTCCGTCTCTCTTCTCTCAGGATTTGCTTATCTGTGCATTTCTGGCCTCCCCCTGTGCCTTTAGTAATGGTTGGTACTACATTAGAAGGTGATCAGTGCATCTCTGGAGGTGCTCTAATTTCTCGACAGTGCACAGACTTGTCTGGCTCTGTTTCAACCACAATACCGAAACAGCAAAAACATTCACAGCATCAGTTTTTCATATCTAGGGAAATCAGCTTATCACTTATTAGCACATGTGTTTCCATGAATATATGTTTTTTTTTCCTATTAGTGTAATCATATGCTAATAAAAATTGGCAGTTCAAGAGGCCCACCTTGACCAGTACTAATGAATATAATTTAATTTAACACTAAGTCAGATTTGATCAGGTGTAATCCCATTCCTGACCCCGTTAAGGTCACTTTTTTTAACCATCCTGCAGTTAAAAGTTACCCTCTTTCCATTCTCCAATTAAAACGAGACAAATTCATCTCTCCATTCCCAGTTGACCTTGGGCTTTTTTTCATTCCTTGCTTTCCTCCTAACACTTCATCAACTTCTCTCGTTCTCCCAGCCCTCTTTTATTTCACACCGCACAGGAAACCATGGCTACCCATGGCCATGTCGAGAGCGAATTGTGCATAGAGACGTAGAGCCAATGATGAATTGTACCTATCTATATAAAAAATAAAATAAAACAGCTGAAAAATGCATGACCAAACAGAATAAATTCAGGACTGAATGAATAACGTATTGCACGAGTGCTCTTGGAGGTCAGAGAGGCATGGAGTAGAGCCTCATCATGGAATGGCATAGAGAGAATGAGAAAGAGACAGTGAAGGAGAGAGAGGGGATAGAAAAATAGAAAAAGAGGGAGCAAAGTCTTATATTCAGTATCTTTTTCCCCAAGTTAAAAATCCCTTAAAATGCCTTTAGCCTCTCTATTGAAAAAGGTCATTTCATCACTGGTTTTGGAGTGAGGAAGATAGAGGAAGGGTTGGAGCCCTTATCCTAACACAATAATACACATGGACATGATGGGAAAGGACTTATAAGACAATCTTATTTTTGTGTTAAGAAGGCTAGAACAAGATGGTGGGATGTGTGGTGGATAAACGGAGAGCTGAGAAGAGACAAATGGTGATGTATTTGGAAAAGGCTGATGGATAGATGCAGTGAAGTGCTGCTTCTGTGACATACACACGTACATGCACATGCACACACACACACACACACACACACACACACACACATGCACACAATGTCACACGTCTCCTTCTATCTTTCCCTCTCTATATATATGATACGACTAGTACTGCTTGTCCGTTGTCCATTTGTCATATTTGTGATAGTATTTCCATTTTTCTTTGCTCTCACTGCATGCTTTAATCTTTCGTCTCTGTCCTTTTCCCTTCTTCTTACCATTTTCCCCCCATCTCTCGCACACCATGAATTTACATATACACACTGACATACAGTATACTGTACAAAATAGGCACAATATTCAAATCTCTGTCTAAATGGTTCCATAGGTATAATAATAGCTGTACTCCACACATACTTGTTCACACACAAACACACACTCATGCACGCACACGCACACACACAACAAATCTACACATTCCAATTTACCTAATTTATGTGCCCACAGTGTATTTGTTATGCATGCACATTACTCAATGAAATTAACCAAACACAGTAATAAAGCATTGAAGTTTCAGCACCACAAAAACACACCGAAGTCATCAGTCACAATATGTCATATATGCAAATATTAGCAGTGCTTACACTTTAGCATTCATTCACATCCAAGCTGTAGCAGATCAAAGCTGCACACTTATTTACAACAACATACGCTGTAGCTTTTTGGAATGGCAGTAGAACAGAGAGAGAAAGAGAGAAAGAGAAGCGAATGAAAAGAATGAACGAACATGCTGTATAAAGTATAAGGCACATCAACAACTGCAAAAAAGTCTATATGCTTTTATAACCTATACTGCATGCTTCTTAAAATCACAGTTACTGTCATGTTCATGCTGTTTATTTGTACCATTGCACAAAATGCATGTGCAAACCTGAACAGAGAATGTACATCTAGTAATGTAAACTCAAATTCAACCCGAGAATGTAGACCAAGCAAAGTATTTCAACATTTCTAGCTTTTTAAACATCACCCATTACACCTTCTGTAGCAAATCCTCTGTTGTTTATCCAGTCATGTGCATTTATGTAGAAAATATAGCAGAGAAAGGGAAGAGGTTTCACAAAAGATCATAGATTTGACATGTCATGTACCCTTTCTGGTTTGATTAGCCTGTCACTTCTCCATCACAAATGGCAAGTCCAAGAACCTTGCATATGCATTTGCATAATGCACGCATAATCACTCACATAGTGAAGTGATGACTGTTTAAAAAGAACCAAAACAGAATATTTGAAACAACCAGATAGAGAAGGATGCGTTTTTTTTTCTGGTTCAAGTTCAAAACATAACAAACATACTATAAATTCAACACAATTCATAGTGTATATCTATATAGACTTTTATCCATCTGCATCCAATCTGTATATCCATATAGATTCTTTGCCTCCATTTCAAGAATCTGTTGTTTTCCATGCAGAATGGAATAGTCTTCATTTGTGATTTCATGGTTGTGTTGAGCATCACTATGGCTTGGTGCAAATTATCCAGTTCTGTTATCTTGCAGATACTCTTCTCAGAAAAGTTATTTTTTTCCATAAATTAGCAAGCTAAGCAGCATATTTTTATAGCCAATTAACAATTGCCCAGTTCTAGCCCAATTTATTTATCCCTAGTGGTTAAATTGGTATTAAGGAGGTGGTGAACCTTACTAATTTCAGTGCAGTGTAGGAGCAGTAGTGCTCAATTTGTGTGCTATTATAAGAAGTTCTCAAAATGTAATTAAAACATGCTTTTTGTTACTTTAACTAAGTACATTAGAGTGGCCAGACTTAAGCTTTCCATTTGTTTGCCAGCCTTGGCCTCCTACAGGGGTTAGACAATGAAACTGAAACACCTGTCATTTTAGTGTGGGAGGTTTCATGTCTAAATTGGACCAGCCT
>JAOVYV010000042.1:7858796-7870846 GCA_025674545.1 Hassar affinis | reverse complement strand
CAGCTCAGGTGTGAATGCTGGGACTGTGACACAGACAAGCCTTACTCCTCAAAATTAAATCACTGTCTATTTACTCACATGCATAAATACCACAAAGCCTGGGCTTTGCCCCAGCACCAAACAATAAATACAACAGTGATCAATAATTGCCCTAAAGACAAACATTAATTCCGAGCTGACTGCTAATTGCCCTGTGTGTGTTTGTGTCTGTTTGTAACAATTGACCAACATTTGAAATACCATAGCAATGGCCCATCAACACCCTAACAAGCAACAGTGCCCTTGCAATCATGGGACATCACTTCTAGTGTGCAATCCCTCTGTGTTTTCTTCAGGAAATGGACTTGTCTAGTTATTATTATTATTATTATTATTCACTGAGCAACTTTAATGCTGGGTGAATGTAAAGGGAGTTTACATTCCCAAGTGTTACAAAAATTGCACAATCCAGCTTTAAGGCTTTATAAGCGTGTTAGTATCGTAAGCCAAATGCAAGCAGAGCCAGGAGGCCTACAAACTCACCCACTGAAATAGCTGACATAGTTTCTGCATTACTCTGTGTGTATGCATGTTTGTATGTCTGTGTGAGTAAGTGTGTTTAAGAAATGAACAAAAGCACACCGCTATTGTGGTCTCTTGGCTTAGCCCGGTCTCATGCTGGTCCGGTTCTTTTATTTAATAGATTGCTAAAATGACTGCTTTAATAGTCTACTTACAGTCCCCTGAGGATCTTTTAATGCTCAGAGCCAACACATACACACACACACACACACACACACACACAGTCTCAAGTTCTCACATTAATCCCTGCGTCATGCCGTTGGTGTGTATTCCTGGAAAAATAAACATTCACTGTGTTTTGGTGTGAAGCTAACATGAGAGAGCTTAGGAGTACATGATTTTTCTTGTTATAAGCAAGATGTCTCTGGAGAGATGCTAGTTTGTTCTTATGTACTGTGTGTGAGCTCAGCTCTCATTTAATAGCTGCATGTGTAGGGTGTGTGATGTGTAAGGGTATAAACATAAACGGGGAAGATGATGGTGTGGTGTGATGTTATTGTGATGGATTACACCCGAGCACTAATACTAATACAGGGTAGGGCTTTCCTTTGCTTGGAAAAGAGCCTCAATTCTGTGTGCCAAGGATTCCTAGAATCGTCAGACTAGGCTACGTTTTCCAGTATTCGGCTGTCAGGTTTTGATGAGCTTCTACCCTATTCCAGCCTCGGCTTTCCGTTCTTTGGCTAACAGAAGTAGACGTGATCTTCTGCTTCAAGGTTTGACATGTTAAGCATTCTGAGTTGCTTTTCTGCTCAGCACAGATGTACAGAGTGGCTATCTGAGTTCCTGTAGCCTTTCTGTGAGCTCGAACCAGTCTGGACGGTGTCATTTGAGCGCTCCGATTAACAATGCTTTTCTGTTCGCAAAACTGCAGCTCACGGGATGTTTTTTCTTTGTGGCACCATTCTGAGTAAACAATAAAGACGGCTGTGTGTGAAAATCAGATGGGCAGTTATAGTAATGCTCAATCCAGCCAATCTGGCACCAACAACCATGTCACAGTTAAAATAGCGATAGCATTTTTTTCCCTCATTCTGATGCTTGATGTGAACATTACCAGAAAGCTGCTGACCACCATCATCTGCATGGTTTTATGCCGCACGATTTTCTGATTAGATAATTGCTACATGAGTGTATGACACAAGGTTTTACCGCAGGTATTGTAATATCTTTTTGTAACAGTTAACAGAAATGCATAAATATACATAAATATGCTGTGAAAAGCAGCAGATTTAACTTTTTAACAGAATTCTTACGTCATTTATTGAATTATACATTTTTAGAATTTGTACGCTTTTCTGTTTTCATTTCTATTTGTGTATGTGTGTGTGTGTGTGTGTGTGTGTGTGTGTGTGTGTGTGTGTGTGTGTGTCTGTGCGCGTAAGTAAAATCCAGATAGGGAGAAGGATCATTAAGGCTTATTAGCTGAAGGCCAGTGCCTGTAGGGGGTGAGGAGACACTGGAAGAGATCGTTACACTGCAGAGTGTTTTAAAGTGCCTAATGAGAATGTACTATAAGGGTAAAGGTTAAGGTTAGTGCACCCGCTAGCACACACTACAGTCAGAGGGGATATGAAATGCATGAGCTAAGTTGTGAGAAGATCAAAAAGAAAGACGCTGTCAGCCATATCGCACTCCTTCTTTCCACTCCCCATCATCTCTAACCCCCCCTCCCTCCTCCCCACCTTCTTTCACTCCTCACTCTTTCATATTGTAATGGGTCCACCTGAAGGCGTTCGATGCCGATGGGTCCTGCACTGAGACGCTTTGTTTAGCAAACACCGCTTTCAATGGAGCTCATTCAGAACCCACAATACAACGGTAATATATTTGTGTTTATGCAAACGCAGACACGCAGCATACATCTGTGTGCCGTGGTGCGGTGTGTGCAGTGTTTTTTGTGTCAACGGGAAAGGGAAAAAATATTCCTGCATGTCTTGGCAATCGGTGAATGTTTTTTTCCAAGAAGCCATAAATATAATCAGTGTCGAGCAGTCGATTGTCTCATTTGACAACACCCTAAATTCACTCTGTACTTCTGGTGTTCTGTTTATATAAGTTTTTTTATTTTTTTGCAGAAGAGTTGAAGAGCAAAGGGAAAGATGTGTACTGGAAAAAGAAATGGAATGTACAAGCAGAAACGTGATGAATAAGATGGGATCTGATTGGCATTTTATTCATTAGAAATAAAAGAAAAAACTGGAAAGGGGTGTAGGAGAAAAGAAATACAAGCAAAACAAAGCACATTGTACTTTCTTGTTGGAGGATGACATTAAAGCCATGAGGATTTTCATTTCCTCATTAAACAAAACGATCATCTGATTTTATGAAAAGCATTACAAATCTGGCATGTTCCTCCTCTCTTTGTATTATTCGATTATCTTATGGTAGCCCTTTCTCTTCCTCTGACACTACACATTAAGATGAAGGTATGGGGTTACTCTGTGGCTCTTGTGGCTTTGGTGCCAGCACTTCACCTTTCAGCCATTAGACTCGACTCTAAATCCAACTGTCCCTAAGGGGCCTTGAGATTTCTCTGTTTCTCTGAAAGCCATTCACTGATCCCAGGCGTATCTTCTTCCTCTTGCCAGTTTTTCATCTGTTCATCAGTGCTTGGCCCCTAGCACTTGGCTAAAGAGGAACCTTCTTCTGTAGCCGCACTCAATCCTTAACTGTCTGCAAAAGACAATGTACAAGACCCTTATGACGGGAGATGTGGGGTCTGGGGCAGGAGGTCCAAAGACAGGAAATGTCTTTGTCAGACTGTCATTCAGTGGGAGGAACTGCAGAGCACAGTTCATTAATTCAGCAGTCACATGGTACATATGGTGTGCACATGGCATGTCTCAGCAGGGCAGGAAGTAGCCTGTCAAATGGCTCAGGAAACAATGTCGGCAGAAAATAGTCTCTGATTGATAATGTCCATATCAAATAAGTTAAAACAGGAAAATATAGAGTTGATATGCTCTTAACATGATTTGTTCTCTTGTGAGTGTGAGTGATAAAGTCAAAGTTTAATATGCCCACTAGTTCCAGTGAAGGAGGTGTGGTTTCAGTGCCTGTTAGTCCCAGTGAAAGAGGCATGGCTTCAGTGTCCATTAGTCCCAGTGAAGGATGTGTGGTCTCAGTGCCTGTCAGTCCCAGTGAAAGAGGCATGGCTCATTGTGTGTCAGTCCCAGTGCATGAGGCATGGCTTCAGTGTCCATTAGTCCTAGTGAAGGACGTGTGGTCTCAGTGCCTGTCAGTCCCAGTGAAAGAGGCATGGCTTCAGTGTCCTCCTGTCCCAGTGAAGGATGCGTGGTCTCGGTGCCTGTCAGTCCCAGTGAAAGAGGCATGGCTCATTATGCGTCATTCCCAGTGAAGCTAGAACTTTTCCTGTGGTTAAAATTCTATTATGCGATTATATGACACTGTGCATTATACGAAACTGTATTGTACCTCCTCAAAAAAATCACAGCAAAGCATCTTTCACTCTGGTCATACCGAATTAGTGGCTGCTTTAAATCCATGTCCTAATAGTAAAGTCTTTCCATTTACCATTCAACTTGGCAACAGTCCCAGGCAGGTATTATCAGTTTCTACCAACTCACAAAGGGAGACGCTAATACACCAGAAACGGCTCCACAAGATAACGTTTGAAACACTGTTTTGAAATGTCTATCCAAATCTGATAAATGGTGTAAAGAATGTGCAGTCTCTGGCTCCATGAACAAAAAAGGATTTCTCCAGTTACTGCATCTGTGTGTTTATTGATTGGACAAATCAGACTGTATTCGTATGCGTGTGTTGGTGTAAGAATGTGTTAGGCCAGGTCTTTTTGTTGTAACATGTTTACCAAGTTGCATAATACAGCCATGATGTCAGGCATTATGTGCTGCCCTACTCATATTTCAAGCAGTCACCTGTCTTTACCCATAATGTCTCTGGTGAATTCCCTTTCATCTGTTGGATTGTTTGAATGTCTGAATTTGAGTTGTTATGTCACCAGACAAGATTCACACACCTGCCGAGATAACTGTGCTTGTTCTGCTGATTATTATCCTGCTGGGTCATGACCTAGGCCATGAGTTTTAAAGAATGTCCTAGGAGACATTGTAATGTGCATCTGTACATTAGAAGCTAGCCTTTGTGGTCACCCCATCAATTTCTTAAAATAAAAATGTGATTGTATTTTAATGTATCACTGTCTGTGTGTGTGTGCGTGTGTGTTTAGGAGCCCAACAGCGGCCAGCCCACTCTGGTCACCCTGAAAGTGGACCCTGAAGGATTCTTCCTCTCCTGGTCCAGTGGATCAAACATGGTTAGTGCTTTTTTTCCCCCCTTTCAGTTTGTTATACTCACTTACTCTGTTTATAAAAGGCATCAAACTGTGCTGGACTCAAGCCCTCTAGGAATGAAATTAAAATTATTTATTCATATGTTAGATTGTTAATTAAAACCTAATTAATTGTTCAGCAGTGCATAAAGACGTTTTTCTGTCTGGCATCTTTGTTTTCTTTAAAAAAAAAAAAAAGGATACCACCACAAGGGCGTAGGTTTGGTCACAACAAACAAACCTTTCCCACACACCCACCCCCAAACCCACCCCAGGCCTTTATACACTGCAAAGTGACCAGTGAATTCCAGTGAATAGGCAGGGGGTGTGATCTCTGTCCAAAAAATAATAACTCTGAGGACTGTTTAATGCTGGAAGTGAAATGGTTTATTAACGCATAAGGACTCAGACTCATACTCACACTTAATCTCTCCCAAAGAGAAAACAAAACTCAACCTGCTCATTATACTTTTGCATTCTGTATTACAATAACTGCAGGTTGGTAACATTCAGTTAATTTATAACAGCATGTGTTTAATCACAGCATTATTTTAAGACCTCACCGGAAGCCCTGGAGGTCCAGCTGCTTCTCCTTCAATCATCTAGATGTCTGAGATTGCTATGTGTAATAATATGATGTAGTGATGAATAAGATATGTGCATGCATGTGGTTAAACTTGAGGTCCCGTTTATATTTGAGGGCAATTTTTAATATGGAGTGAATAGGATCTTATGAAAACAGCTAGTTCTGATGTAAGATTTCAATCAAAATAAACTCATGACCCAATATGTTGACTTTCAAAGGTTATTCAGAACCAATCAAAAGTTTGGACACACTTTTAATTCAGTGGTTTTTCATTATTTCTAAAGTCTAGGCATTTTCTCAGTCAGCTTTATGAGGTAGTCACCTGGAACGGCTTTCAGTTAATAGCTGGGCCCAGTTCATTTCTTGAATTTCTTGTCCTCTTAATGTGTTTGAGACATCAGTTGTGTTGTGTAGAGGTAGAGTTGGTATACAGTGAATAACCCTATTTGAGTAATGTTCTAATCCATATTACGGCATAGAACGACTCAACTAAGTAAAGAAAAACGACAGTCCATCATTACTGTAAGAAATGAAGGTCAGTCAGTTGAGATGGTTTGGGATGAGCTGGAGCGCAGAGTGAAGGCAAAGCAGCCAACAAGTGCTCAGCACCTCTGGGAACTCCTTCAAGACTGTTGGAAAACCATTTCAGGTGATCACCTCATGAAGCTGGTTGAGAGAATGCCACAAGTGTGCAAAGCTGTAATCAAAGCAAAAGGTGCCTACTTTATTTAGAAGAATCTAAAATATTTTGGTTTGTTTAACACTTTTAAGTTTACTACATGATTCCTTCATAGTCTGGAGGACAGTATTCATTTATAATGTAGGAAAAAAAATAAAATAAAAACATGAGTGTGGTGTGTCCAAACTTTTGACTGGTACTGTATTTGCTGAACATCTTGAGGCTGATGCTTTCCTATAATTATAATAATTCAGAATTAAACTATAATAATTCAGAATTAGGACCTCACCTGAAACCATGAAGATGCACCTGTTTCCTCATCAGCCTACTACTTCTCTATCCTGCTGCTGTGTTTCCTGCACACACAAGTAATTCATTCATGGTGACATTTTCATGGGATTTCCAGGCTGAATTTCATCATTTGATATATCTACTTTCTTTCTGCTGTTAGCCTTCAGATGACAGAAGCCAAGGTTCGCTTGCTAGTTCATCCTGTATGGAGGAATAAAATGCACCGTCCCTTATTGAATCAATACCAAATGCAATTTGTCCCGTATTTTCATTCACAGAACTGTTAGTATAAGGAGGTTGTCTTCCTCACTTAGCCTGAATGCACATCTGGTTAGCAATATTGGGTTAGAGAGGCAGGACTCATGGTAGGGAATGAGATCTATTAACCGCTTGTATGCGAAGTATGTTGGACACTGAGAGACTTTATTTTACAATCAAAAGTATTTCTAGGGACAATTCAGAAGTCGCTGGATGTTAGTACTGTCCCTACCAAAGTCTGTACCCTTGGGTTACCCTGATGCCAACTTCTGAAGCATGTTTGGAACCTGTAAATAAGCTTTTTGTGATGTTATTATCCATAGTATATTGGCATACTGCCATGATTTTCATTGTTTCATGATTCTGGTGTTCTACATTGAATTTGGTCTCAATTTTGTGGGCATTTCAGAATTGCCAGCTTCAGCTCACCTTTTGCAAAATATCCTTTTAAGACACAGTAAAAGCAGAGAACAGCATTTCACTGTTTTTGTAATATTAATATAATTGTGTCTACCGTTTGCCTGTACCGTGTCCAGTTCAGCCTGTATTCATATTCAATTTATACTCATTCTTGCTTTTATCGAATGTTATTGTCCTCTTCTGCCTCCAGTCTCTTTTATCTGCTTTACTTTCCATTTAATGTGCATCATGTGAGTTCCCCCACCCTTTCGCTTTATGCGCTTTGTTTTTGGTTCCTCTTCCTTTTCTTTTCATCTTTCCAGGCTCGCCAGCAAGGCACGCATGGCATGTGGTTTATTCAGCTATAGCCTCCTGTGTATTAGGATTTGATTTCCTGTAATTGGCTGTCATGTGACACTGCACTTTGTAAATGCGCATGAGAGCAGAAGACAAAAACAGAACTGTAAAGACAACTGTAAAAAAAAAAAAAAAAACGAGTACACGAGTACTGTTTTCTTTCGTAAAAGTACGGTTTTATAAATGTGTAGTAGATTCAGGGATAGATTAGGGATAGATAAGAGTTCTCTTGTAAGAAAGCCTACTTAAGTGCATATACTTTCATATAAAAACTGAGTTATTTCTTCATGAGATGAGCTTAGTGTATGTGTGAGTGGTGAGTGAGAGAGTGTGTGTGTGTGTGTTGTAGTATTAGGACACTAGGGCAATCGTCGCCTGAGGAGAAGCAGTAACCCTGTTTGGTGGTAGGAGTTAATGCCCAGGGGAAGCCAGCCTCGTCTACAGAGGAAGGAGGACACCTCATCTTGTCTCTTCAGTAACTGCATACTTTTAGATTTAATGTCGCTATTATTATATTTAATAATACCATTAACGCACATACCCTTTTTTTGCTTCTCCTTCCAAGTAGCGTAAAGTTGTTAAAAGTCAGTTGCACTTCGACGAATCCACTTTTGTCCTTGTCTAACCTTTTCTCATTTTTATCCTTTTACTTTCTTGATCATGGATTCAAGCAAACACTAACAGTTTCCTTCTTCTTTCTCTGAAAACACTGCTATAAGGTGTGGTAGTGTGTGTGTGTGTGTGTGTGTGTGTGTGTGTGTGTGTGTGTGTGTATATATGTGTGCGTGAATATGTAGCACACTGTATAATAGTTTTTCTTAGTAAAAGGAAAACACACCCTGTTGAAAACCTCCACCCAAGCATTATTCTATTACAATTGTACGACTTTTACTCAGTGTCCACTAACCCAGGCTAGTAAAGCACACACTACTGTATGGAAGGGATACTACCACATCTACAGGCACAAGGGCTCAGTGAAATGTTTGATGAGTCTGACAGTAATTATATGTCAATTATATGATCTGACCTTCACAGTCACCAAAACCCAACCCAATTAAACGCCTGTTAGAGAAGAGAGATCAACACAACATCAGCTGAGAGAATATCTTTCAGAAGAAGTGTTCCTCTTTACAGTATAGCTCTAGATTTTTAGATATTTAACAGATAACTATACTTTATATACTGGATTTGTTCAGATAAAATTCCCAGAATACTGAGAACTGATCTTTGAAGAAGTCATTTTTGTCCTGCCTCAGTGTGCTTACATTCCTCAAACGGGAAAGCTTGTTCAATTTGTCAGACTTACACTTTTTATTAGATATAGGCTCCTGTGTATCTATTAGTCTGATCTTATAGTCGTTCCACTTCAAATGAGCTGGTTGTAAAACTGTACCCCATTGCCACTTTATTAGAAATATGCACAAATATGGAAATAGCATAAAACAGGATAAAGCAGGAGCAATTGTCCTACGTATGGTGCGCTCTGACGCAACAAAAGCGTGCATCAATACTCTCTGAAACATCAACCCAGATTTAAATACTCATAACGAGCGGTAAGTGAGGAATAACACAATTGTGTTGGGATAGTTTAGGAAAGATCAGCATAAAGCGCTGATGATGAAAGCACTGTCTGTATACTTTTGGCCACACTATGTAGCTGCCACCATGAAAATAATGAATGAGAACAAGTGCATTAAATATAAATCTGTGATTAGCCATGCAGCCAGAACTACTATCCGAGCTGCTGTTAAAAAAAGGTAATCAACCTTCTGAGGAGTACAGATAGTGCTGAGAGCAGTGCTGTGGTATGATATTGATTAGAGATCTAATAGTCTTTAATAATATTTAATAGTACTGGATATCAGGATAATATATACAGTCATCGCAGTTGTGTCTTTAGCCACTTGAATTATATTTCGCTGTATCGTGATTTTGATTTTTGCCTTATTTTCTGTTTGATCTCTTCAGGTGGAGAATTGAACTGAATGCACATAATCCAAAATGACTAGCGTGTTGTATCATATTTTTTTAATTCAGGATTATGCTTTCAGAGACAACTGCTTGAGTTTTGTGCAGTACATACCGTGATTGTCCAACATCAACCAAAGTTAGCAAGTCTCCATGACACACCATTATCTACATGGGAGTGGGTCGTATTCCACCGAGGCTGTCGTGTTGTGCCGCTATAGCAACATATCCGGGTCAGTGCTGCGCACTGTCTGCACATACTCACACATGTCAGTCACAGCACTGCGACTTACTTTCATCTACACGGTGCTAATCGCAACCAAGCTGCCGCTTCAAGGTTAAAATGCAAAAGGTGCTCTCTACATTCTGGACATGTCATGGTTTAACTATCTCTCTTGCTCATAGCTGGGCAGTAATGTAAACTGAAGCTTCCAGAGTTCTCTACTCTTGTTAAAATAATGTGCTATATGTGCAGTGGTTAAGACGTTGAACTACAGCACCACCAAACTGCCACCTTGGGGCATTGATGAAGACCCTTAACCCTTAACTGCTCAGTTGTATAAATGAGATAACTAAGTCACTCTGGATAAGAGTGTCTAACAAATGCCCTAAATGTAAATGTGGTGTAAATGTTTGCTTCTTGTACATATATATTTGCATATTCTTGAAAAAGAACACAAGTGTGATGTGGTTTATTCCACACTTGATGTGGGGTTTTTTATGTGCACACAAGGTATTGGCTGTGTTACTATTTTAATATTTATGCAAACAGAAATGCACAGTGCTACAAAGTTTACTTGTGGTTTTCAGTATAAAACCTGGTGAACTGATTTCAGTTTTGTGTCTCAGTACTTTTCGAACATTTTCAGCACATTTGAACAAGACCGTGATGATCCATTTGGTGGTATTAAATGTTCGTACTGTTTCATCTCTATTAAGTCATAGCATGAAGAAATCATGTTAAAGTGTAGTCTGGCAAGCACTGTTACTGACCACTAGTGATTAAAAAAAACCCTCTGTATAACAGTGCAGCTGGGAAACTCTTGGAACCAGCTGGATGTTTTGGCTTGGGACTCCATGAAGTGGCTATGGGGCCCTACACTCCACAGAGAGTACACGAGTTTAAGAATAAAACACACCACAACAAAAGATAAACTAAAAGGATTCATTTTGGCAGAGCTAGGGTTTGCCCTTGTCAAAAAATAAAACTCACAACATACAACATGTGATCGGCTGCAGGCTGTCGAACAGAAAGGAACATGGGTGGCCTTGTATAGCTCCAGAGTCTGAATGAAACATGCCTCCCTTTAAAGGCAAGCGTTGCATTTAAGTGTCTGTCAGAGTTGTATTTTTTTTAAGCCCGACTTGCTCTCGTTTAAAGCCAGACAGAGTGGTGTTCTCCAAAATGTATACACAGTAATAAAAAGTCTACAAACCTTTTTCATTTATTACTTTTATTACTGGAGGATGACTCTCACACAGCCTGCTGTGTTTTGCCTGTATAATGCTTCAGTAGAAACTGGTGCATTTGAATGTACTTCTTTTACTTCTGCACTTCCGTCATTTGTTTTCCATAAATAGGTGTGTAGATTGTTTGTTACCCTGTTGATTTGACTTTTTAGGAAGCTCAGGTTAAAATTGAGCATTTAAAAAAAAATTCTACCCAATTTGGTTGCATTCCAATTCCCACAGCTACCAGCTAGAGAAGGTGAAGGCTGAAACCTCCTTCCTCTGAAATGCTTGAAGCAAGACAGTCAGGTCTTTTATGCTGCTCATGCTGTGTCTATCACAGGGCGACACTCTGAGGAAAGGGCTGTCTGCCCTCTTCAGCATACACAGAAGCCCATGACTGACTAGCATCATAATGACTGATGGAAGAGAGAGTACACCATTCATACCCATTGATCAATGCATTTCTGTTAAACCACTCAGACAAAAATGAGCTAATCAATTTCAGCAGTCACAAATCCTACAGATCTGAGAAACTGAACTGAGAAAGATGTCTGGGTTTTACAACATGTTTAGGATTAAAGTTATGTTTAAAATGTTGCATTACAGTAACACTTGGGCAATTAGTTATATACAACCTGAATTCATGCGATTCCTTTCTTCGTTAGATCTGTTTGTACACATCACATCTGATGTGTTTATCATGAAAGATGACTTGTACAGATATAGAGCTCACTTCACAAAACATGTACCCCAGCAACTGCCCTTAGACTTCTATTAACCAGTAACACATTTGGAGCAGACTTGCTGGGTTTTTTTTTTCACTTGGTATGCAGGAACATGCTAAGGTATTGTTTGCAGTAATCACAGAGATTATGTTAAAAAATAATCCCTGGAGTATTTCAGTACACCACCACTGTGATTAATCACCCGCAAAGTTGATCCTTTTGTGTGGTAGAGTTGAGCATGTGAACACAGTGTGTTTAAAGCAGAGCTTGTTAATTATCCTGTTAAAGTTAGTGATTATTATACCACAGCGTTATTGAATGCTTGATTCTGATTGGCCGGAGGATGTTGTCATTTTCTAGAGCAATGTCGACTGTATGGCTTATTACATTACATTACATTACATAGCATTTAGCTGACGCTTTTATCCAAAGCGACTTACAAGAGTAATTGAAACACAT
>JAOVYV010000042.1:7809224-7822672 GCA_025674545.1 Hassar affinis | reverse complement strand
TAATAATAATAATAATAATAATAATAATGTTCCTGTAGACACGCAAGCAGGGACAAAGCATGTGTACATTCACTGAACACACATGGCAAAGGTCATTTCCTGTTTCTGTTCAGTATTTCCATAGTAACACTTCTCCCCTTGGTGTATTGGGGTGGTGGCCATGTTCTAAATGCCACCTCCTGCTGTCCATATAGATCACCACAGTGTAGCTCAGCTCTTTCTTCTTCACGGCATGCTTGCGATTCACGTATGAGCCTTTAACCATTCAGACAAAAAAAAAAAGTGTCCTTGGTCTAAATGAGCTTAGTCAGCAGGAACTCTTGACTGGAAATCCTCTTTAGTGTATGCCTGGATGTCAGCGGGGTCCACAAATCCAGCTCATGCAGTTTTAAATAGTATTTCATCTTCAGCACCATCATTTTCAAACCTGTCTCATGGTCTATTATGTTGCTTTTGTGATTCCAAACAGAGAAGTTTCTCAGCGTGTGTCTTGCTTCAAAGAATCTGCTTGTTATTTGTCCATGTCCTCTGCTTTTTTTTTCGTACAATCTTCTTCCACTGTGAAGCATGACCATGTATAGCAAGACCAGTATTTTGTCCATGTAGCCACTAATTGTCTGTCTTGGTCCAAATATCTTCTTAAATATCATAATGACAATTACACGATAACAATATTGACACGTGACGCCATTCAAAAAGAGTAGAAAAACAATCAGATGTCCTTCTATCTGATAGAGAAGCTTTGAACTGGCTCAAACAGGAAAGAGGGGAAGAAAAAGGCTCACTGGTTACTGGAATAGACAGTTTCAAAGTTGTTAGAGTAAGGCAAAGGGACAAAAGATTCCACAGTAAGGTATTTCTTTAGAGAACTGAGAGGATTAAAGAGGGGGAAAATTGTGGAACATGACACTGACAGTTCATTTAAATACTAAAGTGTTAACGAAGCTGCTTATCTAGTGTGAGTAGTGAACTTCAATTCTTTTCACATGCTTTGTTTCTGTCTCAGAATCCAGGAATGTGGCAGTATGCTTCCAGTGAGGCCAATAAAATGTAAATAAGCCATAGGCCAAGGAAAAGCAACGATGTCACCAGTTTGCAAGTCCGTGGGCCACCCAGTTCTCCTCCAGCCACCGAGGAGCGCCGGCGATACATCAACACGCTCACAGACACCACACACAATGCAGTGAAGAGTGTGACAGAGAACGCCAGAGAGCCTGGGTCCACGTAGAAGGCTTTGCCCTTGCTGCGCCAGTACACAGCGGCGATGGTCCACGCCACACCGATACCCAGGAATACGTTCACCGCATTGCTGCCTGTCACATTCCCAATGGAAGCATCAGCATACTGGTCCTGAATAGCAGCCACCTTACTGGCAAAGGTGTCTGTGGAAGAGAGGGAAAGGAAGGAACATGGTTTAATCAGACATTTAATAAATCTGTTTATCCTTATAACAGGCTACAACGTATACAGATTGGAAATGTACTAAAATGATAAAAGGCCTAGTGACAAAAAAGGGACCCAAAATACAAAGAGAACGGAGAACTGAAGAGAATGAGAAGATGAATAAATGTTAGATAATTAGGAGCAAGGATGATCACAGAAAAGAAGATTCCACACATAATAAAGATAAAGCTGGTAAACAAGCCAAGCTGACTGAAGTAATGAAACCATGCGTCAGTTCTCCTGCACTAATATTCTGTGAGTACATGTTTAAGTACAGTTTTAAAGGTACACATAATCTCAATTTAATATAACTCTAACCACGTAATTTAATCACTGCATAATTCCAAATGTGTTATTTCAGATAAGTGTGGAGTTTTGCATGTTCTCTTCATGCTCCAGTTATGTTTATGTGAGTGTTTATGTGTGTGATGTCCTGTGATGGTCTAGAATCCCATTCAAGGTATTTTTCTGCCATGAGCCCTGTTTACAACTCAGACCAGAATAAAGTGCTTACTGCTATCTTCCTGCAGACAGGTTGTAAAAAGAGGCATTCTAACATATAGAATCTGACACATCAAGATCACACTGCTTAGCCCAACTCAGCTCGGTTTATAAGTCAAAATGTCTGCAATGCTCCTGTTCCACAGTGAGAAAAAAGTCTATAAAATGCTAATTTCTTACCTTTAGAGGTAAGCAGATTTTAAAATGCTAGAATTTTGCTTGGGCTTGAGTCATGTGCCAAAGAGAAACATATTTCAGTTCAAGAAAGTCTTCTGTATGTAGTAAATTTCACCATATGGATATTTTCCACACTACACACCACACACATACACAAATATTATTTGTCACTATTTCTTGGCCCTTCATGCAAATATTATGTAAACTCCCAGTTTTGGCCCTTTTAGTGCCACAGATTTGTCTGATGTGAAAATGACCTAATTTTGCCTGAGCATTTATTGATTAAAGTCATTCTTAATTAAACCTTACTTTACTTTTACTTACTTTTAATGTAAATTGGGATAAGAGAAAAAAAAATCACTCCATTTATGTAAAACTGCTCTTTGAAATGCATAACATTTTCTTCTCATATACATCAGGTATAAAGATGAAGAGTTTGTTTCTTCATTGTGATAAATGCATTGATTTATAGACCTGGTACTGAGGTTCCCAGTGCTACAAACACCACGGCGGTAACGGAGTCCTTCAGGCCGACGGTGCAGCCGAAGTGGGAGGCCAGATCGCCCGTCACGGCGGTTAAGATGCCGATCAAAGAGATTGATACGATGAAACACGCCCAGCCATTCCAGTACTCAGTGGGTGGCACGAAGGCGAACAGAACTTTCCAGAAGACGGTAAGGAAGTGCATGATGTAGTCGAAGCAGGAAGGAAGGCGCTCTTCGCCACTCTCTTCCTCATCATCATCGCCTAAAAGGACGAAGGGCAAAGTTTAGGCTATGAAAAGCATACAGACCATGAATATTTCATGTTGCATAACAGCTGGGAAAGGGCAGTGCAAGAATAAAGATGGATCAGCCCCTCAAGTCATCAATCAAACCACTCGGGACTGACATGAGGTCAGACTGGATTAACCCCCTGTGTTTAGTGATTAGATTCTTTTAATTATCCATTTCAGCAACACAGAAAGGCCATAATCTCAAGATAAGCACTCATATCTAGTCTCTGGCTGTAATTGACAGGAAGTGTTGCAGCCTACCTGCGCTCACGGTAACCGCGCTGACAAACTGCTCCCTCCAGCTGCTGCTTCCCACTACCAACGCCAGATTGGTCTTTTTAATGAGCTTATCCACTGTGCTCTACACACACACACACGCACGCACGCACACACACACACACACAAGTGCACTTTACATATTAAACATTTCAAATCAATCACCTGACAATCTAGTGATGTAAAACCACGATGGGCCTTTAGACTTGATATTTTACAGATGGAAAAAAGTGGACATGGAGGCTATAACGATGCTGTTTGAAATCATAATTATAATATGGGATAAACATAAAAAGTCTGTAAAAGATTTTTAGCTGGTTGAATCTTTTAAATGTGGTGCTAGAAGATTTTGATCAATATTGCATGCAGAGGGGTATTTAGTTTTTGTTTATGTTGTAGTCATATCAGTTTCACTTCATATCACTTCCTAATTAATTATATATTTTTTCCTAAAATGCAGCAGCTGATGCAAATGTGGTGCATCGTTTGCAGTAAGTTGCATTGTAACAGTGCTGATGTTAAAATCCATTCCTAATGACATATATTGGAGGTAGGCTAGTAGTTGTTTCTTGTTAAGCTACCCCTCTCATTATTCTCGGTATGAAGATGACTGTAATGGCTTGTTGGAGTAATACATGACAGAACACTGATGGACGTAAATGCAAAAATGATGCAAAAGCAATACTACAAAAATAAAGTAGAGAAATGCAATGCTGTATGACAGAATATTACACACTAGGTTGGAATATTACTTTATATTGGTTATTGTTACCTTAAACTCATACGACTCCTCAATCACCACTTCCAGCCTGGTGTGGTCTCCTAGGCTGGGGCATCCCATCTTAGCTACCTCTTCTTCCTCTGCTCCTACTACAGGCTTGTTCTCATTGGAGTCGCCTAGAGAGAGAGAGAGAGAGAGAGAGAGAGAGAGAGACAGAGACAGAGACAGAGACAGAGACTAAAAGTAACTGATAAGAAAGAAATTAGCTAACAGAGAGGTAACAGAGAGGTACATGTCTCTTTTAGCTCCTAAAAAGCAGGAGTTAAATAAATCTCAGGAAAAGCATGGTGTTAATTGAATAGCAGAATAAGGGGTGGGAATGAAGAGGCCGTGTCAGGACAGACTATGTGATTAACACTAAAGCAAGGTGGTAGTCTGTAGTCACCACATTTGTTCTAGCTGATCCTGTGGCAGCCAATTATTTTCCAGTGCTAGCAAATTTCTGCATCTAGGTATTTGCATATGATGCTGCATCATAAACATCTGCTCTGAAGCTGACTTTTAAAAAGAGAACTAAGCTAAATTATAAAAATAATTTCCTTTTGTCAAAAGCACTCTCTTCATTTAATTTCTGTGCCTCTCTCTCTCTCTCTCTCTCTCTCTCAATCATGCTTGTACAGCTTGTGTTAAACTGAATGTAATACCTAATGACTGTGGTTTCCTGTGAACATATACAATAACACTTTCCACACACAGCATGAACAGGATGGTGACATCGATCCTAAGTTAGAGCTGAGCTAATGACTGTCACCTCATTAGGGTCTCTACAGTGCATGCATTAAGGCTCTAGCATGTGTCTGAGGCCTGACGGTCATTAATGGTGGTGATTACACATAAGATGTTTACGATTAAGCAGCCTCACAGCTTCTACACAAAACACAGAACATGAGTATGAGCTATGGAGTAGGGCTGGGTGGCGTGATATACCAGTGTTGTGATATAATACATCATTGCATAAATACTTTTTTGAAAGTCTTGTGAGTATTATCAGTACTTTTATATTATTGACCAATTCCACTGTGAATACCAGGAAGTGAGATTATTATATCACAGAGCTGTTGAATTTTCAACTCTGGTTTGCCAGATCGACAAATATAGTTCCAGGTGCAAGACAAGTCACAGGTTAATATTAATACAGTATTATTATCATTTCTATAGTAATGGATTATTGAGGAATGTATGTGCATGCAGCAGTTTTTTAAAAATGTTGTTTTTTCCTATATTTAGCATTTTAGAAGGAGTCATGTAAGTGATTAATCATAACTATACAAAAGTAAAGCATGGTATTGTCTAATTTATTATCAAAAATGTCATCATCGAATCGGCATATTGCTGTCCACTGAGAAAAACTCAGAGGAGAACATTCAGAGGTGTGCCGTTATAGAAAAGTAAACTTCGGGGAGGTAACAGCCATCTGCATCCCATCAGATTGCATCACACCACATTGTTATTTATTATTTGTTAATTTCCTATGACAGCAAGTATCTTTAAGATTTTCTTTGCATATGATATATCACTCACCATGATACCCTAAGGTGCCCACCCACAGACACACACACACACACACACATTTTACCATGTTTCTGTCCAATCTCCAGGAGAACAGGCTCGCCCAGTTCAATAATGAAGCTCTTGTTTTTCTCATACTCCTCATCATCAATGATCTTCACTTCAATAATCTTCCTGTAAGCAGACGGAACAGAGATGATATTTTGGGTCTGTCTCAGTTACACAACAAACTTGAGTTGATGGTAACAATACACTCTATCCATCAATCACAGAATGTATTTATGCTCAGTTTAGCCCACCGTTCTGTTTACAGTAGTGCATCAAAGATTTACACTTGCACATCGCACAAACACACACACACACACACCCACACACACACACACATGGACACACACAAAGAAAAACTCTCAGAGGCACATTCTGCACCAGGAAGCAGTCAACAGATTGAGAGCTACTTTAGGAGAGTGAAGAAGAGATAATGACTGAGTGTTAGAGAGAAATGGGCTCAAGGGGGAAAGTGTGCGGATCAATGTTCAAGATCCACTAGTGATGAGACGAAGAGGAAACTTAATGAGTAAAAGCAGGAGAGAGAAATAAAATAACTGAAGTGCAGTGTGAGTGACTGGTCTGATATAGGGTATAAACGCACAGACACACACACACACACACAACAAACACACCCTATCAAGGACAAAGGTGTGAAAGTCAGCTACTTAAACTAGAACATATCATGCTTTGTCTTGTCACACACACAGTGTAAGAGAACAAGGACAAAGTAATGAAAGTCAGCTGTAGAAGCTAAACCAGAACGTATTGTGCTTTGGCTCGTACACACTACTACAAACTTGACAGGAAAAAAATTTGAAGAGAAGAACTGCAGCGCCAAATTTCCACACAGTCAAATCTTTACTTATTCGATGGTAAACCTGCCATCAGTCATTAATCCATATTCGTTTAAAATCAGGTTAGAAACGCTTTATCAACAAAGAAGGGGAAAAAAAGTTTTTGAAGTGTTGGAAGGTTCTTCCAAGGAGGATGAAAACCTCTTCAGATATTTTTCTGTTCTGAGATGGCTGAGTTTTTATATTAAAATAACCTTTGGATGAGATTGAAAACATTCTTTTCCTTTGAAACACAGACTCCCCCTAATAGCTGAAATAAACCTGCATTAACATTTACAACAGCTGCTCATTTTAATGTTAAGTTGAAATAACACCTGATACACTTTTCAGCCTGTTTGAACAGCATGATAACTGACTTCATAGCTCAGAGACATATAAAAACCTGCCAAGGTTTCTGTGAGAACCCTGTGACTGCCATGAGAGATTTGGTCTCGGTGTTTAACATTACACCCCATTATGCCACACTGCCAGTAAGTCAGCTAAAAAATGTTCTACCACAACCTTACAAACAAATCTCAATGGGCTACTTGGACCAAGATGATTCCTGTACGTCTCAAACTCAATCCACAAAGGGCCGTGTGGGTGCAGGTTTTCTTTCCAACCAAGCAGAAGCCACACCTCATTCCACATGTGTTTAATCAATTAATCTAATCAGTGGATCTTGACTTTCAGTAGTGTGAGGCTTCTGCTTGGTTGGAAAGAAAACCTGCACCCACACTGGCCCTTCGTGGATTGACTCTGAGACCCCTGCTGTACTTGTGTTAGAACATTTTATTAATACCTATTAATACAGGGTGTTTCACAAAGATGGACCCTATTTGAAAGCAGTATATTGGCAGCACAATGACAAGATGTTACAATGGCACAAAAATATACAAACACATTAATGAGTTATTACGTTTTAGTAACCATTTTATAAATGCTCTGTGCTCAGTGCCCACCATCAGCTATACGGAAAACAGCGAGACGATGGTTGAATTCGTCCTAAACGTCTCTCACGGTGTCGTCTTCTACTGGAGTCAACATTGATGTGATTCTGGTTCTGAGATCGGCCGGATTAGTTAGAGCAGTGTGTTAATGTTGTAGCTGCTAGAGGTGGAGCTGCAGTTTAAATGGCTTTATATACAGGGACACCAGATAAATCTGAGGGGTTCTGAGATAATGAATGAGAGAGAAAAGACTCAAAAAATAAAGTTCTGGTTTCAGTTTTTAGACGTGTTCTCTATCCTTTGATTTGTGGTGAGATATTGGATCATTTGAAAACTGACTGAAATGAAACCAAGTGAGAAGTCTAAAGGGAAAAATCATTATTTAGTGGAACTGTTAACACTCCTAGACATCTGAAATGTGACTCGACTACACAGTGCTTTTTATAAGATATCAGAAGCTAAACTTAGAAGCCACTAATTTATTTATTTATTTATTTATTATGAATTATTTCAATTTATTAAGTGCAGTACTTAAGACTACTTAAGTAAAGTAAACATACTTAGCTACTTTCCATCACTGGCTGCCGAGGACTACAGCAGCCAACGGCCATAACAAACTCTCTCACGTCCACGTTCAACTTCACCTTCATTCTATTCAGTCAAGCTCAGTGTCACATACCCGCCTATATCATGTCTTATGTTCTCTCGCTGTTTTGCGTATTGCTACGACTACATTCCAGATTCTGATTTATGTCTTTGTCTTTGCATATCACTTGACCTCTGCCTGTTTCTTGACTCGATATTCAACTCCCCATTGTGTGGATTTGTTCACATTTGTTCAAATAAATGCACTTAACCTGTAACTGTCACCATCTCCTCTGCCTGACACCTTAAATATATAATAAAATGACAAAAGAACAGATAGATAAAATCATTTGCTATACAAACACAAGCATACTAGCTAGCAAAGTACATAAATAAGCAGTCATGTTGAAATGGTGGAGTAGTTTATTACATAAAGCCCTGATTAAAAGTAGCAAATAAAATGTTTTAAATGACTCTATGTATTCTGTTAATTATTTTATTAATATGAGTACTTTTAGGCAAATTAGATCATTTGTTGTATTTTTTTTATTTATTGAAGTATTTTATTAATTTATTACTCAGGCATGTACTTATAAATGGTTTTGTTAGGTATTTTCTTTTTTTTTTCATTTCCATTTATGATTATTTATTTATTGCAGCATTTTGAATAAGTTCTGAGCCGGTTGACTCGTTACCTCATTCCTACACCGCTCCAAAGGGTCAGCTAACAAACTTCACCTGAATTTTCTGAAAAGAGTAATGGATGTGGCATCAGAGATTGAAATGGAGAGAACAAGTTGATAAGGTGTAATTAACGTAATTAACCTACATTGAAATGGAAATCTCTTACACCTCCATCCCACAGTATGTGGATTCAAGAAATGGGTGGTGAAACTGGAAAAAATGAGATATATCAGAACCTTGACAGCCTTTACAGAAATTTCATAAAGCGTGGGACCCATTTCTTGATTATGTTAAAAAAGACATTTAAACTTCCCTAGTAACTTTATATCATTTACATATTTGTTTCTCATATTTATGTGCCTTAACTGACTGACTTTATTAATATCATTCGATCTTAAGATTAATATATTAGTTATTTTGTTTGCTTGCCTTTTTGTTCTTTCCTTCCTTTTCTTTTTCTGTTGTACATTTCTTTTTCTTTTTTGATCAATGGTACATCACTGTATTAGTTGTTGTCTTGTATTATTGTGTTTTTGTGCTATTGTATATTTTCAAAAACTTCAATAAACAGATTATTAAAAAAATCATAAGCAAAAAAAATGTTGCTTCCTTATAAGGTCCTTTTTTCCTGGAGTCCTTTTTTCCTCCATATTCTTCCAACTCTGGGTGTCTCCCATTTTCAGATAACATACAGTATATGTCTTGTTTTTCTTCCATTCCTTTAACAGACAGTCAGAGAAACTGGCATGCCCATTACTTCATATTATTTATGTGCTGTAATTGAAAATAGGTTTTCCTCCTATCACTCACATGGTCTCTTTGCTTCCACTAACATTCCTCTTGTTTATTCTTTTCTCATTTCTCTCTCCTCTCTCTCTCCATCCCCCCACTCACTCACTCCTCTTTGGTTGTCTCTTATTCGATTTTCCTGCTCGCCTTCTTGAAAACAATCCAGCTGCACAATTAAGATCTTGTCTGCTCTGTCTTTATCCTTCTTCCACTCAGTCTGACACACACACTTATACACACGCATACGTACACAGAAGGCTGCAGAGATTTCATCATAGGGCGTGGTGGCTATAAAGAACATATGGCCTGTGATTTATTACTATGCACAGCCACGTGAACTCTAACAACTCCTGCTGGTCAGCATGCCATTCGGGCATGTTGTAAAGCTCCAGTGACAAACGCTTCTCATTTCTAGGAGTGTTTTGCATCCAAAGGAAGCCATTTTCAAAAGTCATCCACTTAGAGTGCCATTAAATCAAACCAGAGGCCCTTAACGTAGCAGGGGTAACAAGCTCTCGCTTAAGGGTGCCAATGTAGAATCGATGCCACTGCTGGAGACAGAGGAAGAGTGAAAGCCGTCTGACAGCTCAACACAAAGTGGGAGCTTGTAACTTGTACACAAACTGCACACTCGCTACACTCGAAAGGAAACTTTAAATATAGGGTCTTATCTCTGAATTGGCTCAACTGATAATGCCAAGGAAAAGCTAACAGAGGCTGGAGTATTTCAAGACATATGTCTCACTTTCTCTCTCACACACACTCAACACTAAAGCCTCCATAAAGTTTGTAAGTAAGTTTGCTTTACAACAGTGGCATCATTGTGAAACACAAACACACACACACACACACACACACACACACACACACACACACACACACACAGTACAGTATAATAGTTTCTAGAAGTACATAGACTAAACAGCATTAATCATCTAATCATGCAAATGTAACCCTACTTATCCTCCATGCTCTTCTACAGTAAGTGTGTGTGTGAGATCACAGATTATCTGACTGCATGGAGAAAACTACGCTTTTGTTTTGCCTCTTTATGTGCATGTATGTGGACAGAGAGATAGAAGGAAAGGAGTAAAATTAAACTGCATCCAGGCAAAGGATCTGAGAGATCCATCATTTATGAGCTGCTCATGTTCTCCAAAATTCGTCACCTGCTCCCGCCTGTATACACACAATCACACACAAAGGCTGAGCTCCGTAAGGCAGCAAATAAGGCTTGAAGCATAGACATGCTTGTCTATGTCATGTATGTGTCTTCGCATTGGAGCATGGTGAGGGTAGAAGTGTATGTTTATGAGGTTTCAGGCTGCCTCAGTATGACATGTCTCTGATGTACCACATGTTGCCAAAATACAGAGGAATGTCATTCCTCAGAGAGCCACTGTGCCACCATATTTTATCATTGCTGTCGTTTGTAGTGAAAATTCAGTTTGATGCATTATTCATTCATTTACTTATGGTTTTCCTGTGGGCCATGTGCTGCTAATTGGCTGAGAAGGTCAAACCCAGAAATCTCTATCCCTGCCTAAAGAATCAAGCTTCTACTGGCAGATCTACATGTGTTCCTAAGTCAGTTATGAGATACTGTATCATCTGCCATCAGATCCTGGGTTTGTCCAAGGGTCTCAGGGTCTCTGTCCACTGGGAGCTCAACCAGCAGGCATCCTTGTACAGAGCCTGGAGCACTTCTACTGTCTCTCATTTTGCAGGAGCAAAGGCTCTACTCCAAACTCCTCACACTATAACTGAGAGAGAAAGTCCCACAACTCTCCCAAGGCACCTCATTACTCAAAATCTTTTTTTCTTTCAGTCCCTAGCCACAGATTTTGACCATAAATAGGGTCATAGATTGACCAGGGTTTCTGCTTCTCCATCACAGACCAGCAGAGTGACCGTTATGCTGCTGCTGCTGAGCTGATCTGTTTGTCAATTCCACACTTTCCATCACATAAGATAAGATCCCAAGATACTTACAGATCAACAGGTCTTGTGGGGTGTTCCTGGTATGCAGTGATTAGTACCTACCAATAGTGGTCCAAGGAAGGACAATCAGTGAACCGGTGGCCAGGTCTGGGCTGATCATACAGAGGAGCTACTGCAGCACAAATTGCTGAAAAAGTTCATGCTGGTTATGATAGAAAGGTGTCAGAACACAGTGTACATCAGAACTGGACCGTGGAGCAATGGTGGTCTGGTCTCATGAAGATCCCAAGATACTTACACTCTTGCACTAGGGGAAAGGTCTCTCCCTTCACCTCAGTGGATCACCCTGCCCTTTTCTGGGAGAGAACCTTAGCCTCGGTGCCAATTTTAATCCCTAGCACAAAATAAATAACAGTGAAAGGGTCGAGTGCACAAAGGAGATCCAGTTGAGACGGTGCAAAAAAGAACATCAAATAATACGGATGTTACTTCTAGCATTTTCCCCTATACTGGATACACCTCCACTCTTAATAAACTGTCCATTAAAACATTCACTGCTTTACTACATTAAAATATGTGATGAAAGAGAGAGAAAGAGGAAGAGAGAGAGAGAGACCAAGCAAAACCAAAGAAAAAAGAACTGAAATGTCTGAAAAATAATATAGTAATGTGTGAATGCCAAGCACACAGTCCTGTGACGTTTAAGCTGCTTAGTGAACGCCTAAAGCAGCACAGCAGGTTTAATTTTATATGCAATGCAGTTGTCTCAAATTGCTCTACCCCATCCTGGGGATTCTTCCACTCTATTTTGCATACTCAGTTGGAAGATGCTTATATGCAATGTAACATGCAAGCAAAAGTGGCATAAGCAGTTGCTTAGGACCCCACTGTGTTCTGAAAACAAAACAGGATACAACTTGAAAAGCAGCCAAGTTATAGATGTGCTATTGAAAATAATGAACATAATGAAGCAGTGATAATGGTAGAGCTAAAAACAAACAGGAAATGAGAAATATTCCTGAAATTCTAGTAATGAACGAAACTAGCTGGAGGAATTTGCAGGGATTTTGAAGTGAAAGTCAGACATTTTTGTCACTTGTGCTTGCACACAGTGAAATTGGACCTCTGCATTTAACCCATCCGTGCAGTGAGACACACTAGTGAACACACACTAGGGGGCAGCAAACACACATGCCTGGAGCGGTGGGCAGGCCTAGCCACAGTGCCTGGGGAGCCAATGGGGGTTAGCAGCCTTGCTCAAGGGCACTTCAGCCAAGTCCTGTCAGTCACAGGAATCAAACCCCGGACCTTCCGATCACGGAGCAGGCACCCTAACCACAAAACCATGACTGGCCCCAATCAGGGTTGGCTGATAAACCCTGCAGGAAAAATGGGCCAGTATAAGGATCTGAGAAACTTTGACAAGAACTGTGATGGCTAAATGTCTGGGTCAGAGCATCTCAAAAACAACAGGTCTTGTGGGGTGTTCCTGGTATGCAGTGATTAGTACCTAACAATAGTGGTCCATGGAAGGACAACCAGTGAACCGCTGGCCAGGTCTGGGCTGAGCATACAGAAGAGCTACTGCAGCACAAATTGCTGAAAAAGTTCATGCTGGTTATGATAGAAAGGTGTCAGAACACACAGTGTATCACACATTGGTGCATATGGGGTTGCATTGTTGCAGACTGGACTGACTGCTCATGCTGGCACCTGTCTACCTACAATGGGCACATGAGCATCAGAACTGGACGATGGAGCAATGGTGGTCTGATCTGATGAATCACGTTTTCTTTTACATCATGTGGACGGCTGTGTGTATGTGCATGTGGCTTATCTGGGGAAGAGATGGTACCAGGATGCACTATGGAAAGAAGGCAAACCGGCAGAGGCAGTGTGATGCACTGGGAAATATTGAGTCCTGGCATTCTTGTGGATGTTACTTTGACACATACCACCTACCTAAACATTATTTCAGATCAAGTACACCCCCTCACAGCAATGCTATCCCCTAATGGCAGTGGCCTCTTTTAGCAGGATAATGCATTTACATTTACATCTAAGACTATGAAACTGAAACACCTGTCATTTTAGACCACAATAATTTATTAGTATGGTGTAAGGCCTCCTTTTGCAGCCAATACAGCATCAATTCA
>JAOVYV010000042.1:7786042-7796670 GCA_025674545.1 Hassar affinis | reverse complement strand
AGAGAGAGAGAGAGAGAGAGAGAGAGAGAGAGAGAGACAGAGAGAGAGAGACAGAGAGAGAGAGAGAGAGAGAGAGACAGAGAGAGAGACAGAGAGAGAGACAGAGACAGAGAGAGAGACAGAGAGAGAGAGACAGAGACAGACAGAGACAGAGAGAAAGAGACAGAGAGAAAGAGACAGAGAGAGAGACAGAGACAGACAGAGAGAGACAGAGCGAGAGAGACACACAGAGAGACAGAGAGAGAAACAGAGACAGAGAGAGAGACAGAGAGAGACAGAGAGAGAGACAGAGAGAGACAGAGAGAGAGAGAGAGAGAGACAGAGAGAGACAGAGAGAGACAGAGAGAGAGACAGAGAGAGACAGAGAGAGACAGAGAGAGAGAGACAGAGAGAGACAGAGAGAGAGAAACAGAGAGAGCGACAGAGAGAGAGAAACAGAGAGAGCGACAGAGAGAGAGAGACAGAGAGAGAGACAGAGAGAGAGAGAGAGACAGAGAGACAGAGAGGGACAGAGAGAGAGGGACAGAGAGAGAGAGAGAGAGAGAAGTAGAGAACAAGAAGGTTTCTAACTACAAGTGTGTGTGTGTGTGTGTGTGTGAGTGTGTGTGTTTACTGGGTCAGGCTGTAGATGGTGAACAGGTTGCTGAGCAGTTTGGGCAGGAGGAGTCTCCCTGCCATGAAGCATCACCCGAGGGGCCATGCTCTACTTTTACACACACAAACACACACATACACACACACTCATACACACACAAACAGAGAGTTCTAACATTTTGTATTTCTGGTGTGGATTTAAGCTTGTCTTAGGGAGTCCTTTCTGGGTCACTCTGAAGACAAGAGGGACAATGTGTACAGTATTAAAGTGTGTGTGTTTTTAAGTGAAGCAGAGAAAGATAAGACGTAGCTAGAGATGCATTTTCCATGTGATATTAAGATACTAGGAGCTGATAATCAAATAGTGATCAGATAATAATAATAATTGCAAAACGTGACACTGTGAAACGTAAGGTCAGTCAACATCAACCTATCTAGATAATGGCACAGCAATGTCCACAACACACTTCTTGCACAGAATAATTGACCATGCCCGTTGCCCTCTGTGTGAGAAACACAGATTTTCTTGCAAACTTATGTACATGGAAGCCAAGCACATTCACTTCCCCTGTGATGTTGCATGAGTGACAGTTCAAAAAGATGCCATGTCTCAAAGGAAGCACGAGTTAGCCGCCACCCTCCCCGGGATGCATCAGAGCAGAACTAGATACCATGCTGAAATTAGAAATGATTAAGTAGAGAGAAAATGGGGTCAAAATTCCAAGATCATGTTCATATTACCCTAAAATGCTGGATTTGAAAAATGTGGAAAACATGAAATCAGATTTGATACCAATCTCTGTGCATACCTCATAGAGTGTATGAGGAGGAGAGCGATTAAAGAGCGTGAGACAATATGTGAAACTGCTAAAAAAAGGGAGAAAGTACAAAATAAACAAGAAGCAGACTGTACCTAAAGGTGTCTGTGTGTAAACTGGCATAGCCGAGAATTTTAGTGTGAAGGCCACGACTGAGGATGTGAAGATGTTAGTGATGAAAGATGAAAGAAGTGTGTGTATAGGTGTACGCGTGTGCATTTCTTAAAAATTCTCCATGAGGTAAGTGTGATAAATTGTGTGGAATGAGGGATTTACTCCTAAGCCTGGTTTTAAATCTGCCACGGGTGTGAAGGACAGAAAGAGTCTTCTACCACACACACTGCTTCTAACATTGCTATGCATCTACTTCACATTTCAGCCTTTCAACCCTCCAGATTTCCACAGAGACTAGACAAATCCAGTCCCAGAACTCTTCACCAATCTCTTACCTTTCACACATACACACAAACACACACACTACATAGACTTTTTCAATCTAGCCACACACAATAGCAGACAGGAACACACAGACCTGCACTAGTCTGTCTACAAGTCTCCAATGTGAAGAGTGTGAGAGAGCAGAGTCTGAAGGAAAAGAGTGTAAATGAAAAGAGGAAGATGTGGTAGATTGGATGCAGACGGCGATGAAGGGAGAGATGAAGCTACTGTACATCGTCAAACCTCATTTGCTAGTCCAGAGAACAGGAGCATACAGGAGAAATAGAATAACGTTAGAATGAATGAAAGACAGGGAGCGAGGGAGAGAGCTGAGGCAGGGGGCTGATGAAGGCCTGCGGGAGGATAATGAAAGACGGGACTGAAATCACTGTCATCTCCATCACCAGGGAAATAGGTAGAGGAATAGAAGAAAAAGTGGACAGAGGGAAAAAAATGAGAGCAGAAGAAAGTGGAGGTATGAAAATAGGCTTACATCAACAGTGACAGATGCAAACACAAAGTAATGACTGTAATCTTCCGATCCATCTCCGTTTCTCTGTGCCTAATCAATGCTTAACAAGACACTGCTACAAAGTTTTCTCTCTCTCTGTCTTTCTCTCTCTTCTTCCCTGCAATTGCTTTTTCACAGCTGTTAATCACTTTCTCTAAATGTTTCAGATCATCAAACTATTGCTAATGTAAGATAAAGACAACATGATTACACACAGAATGCAGCTTTTAAATGGTCATTCTATTTATTGAAAATAAATGTTTATTCAAAACCAAATCACCCATGTGAAAAAGTAATTGCCTTGTAAACGTAATAACCGATTGTGCCGCCCGTGGCAGTAACAACTGCAATCAAACGTTTGTGCTAACTTGTAATGAATCTTGTAATGAATTACATCACTGTGGAGGAATTGTGGACCAGGCATCTTTACAGTATTGTTTCATTTCTGCTACAATATTGGATTGCTTTTGAGCATCAGCTGCACATGTAAGGTCTTGACACAGCATCTCAATTGGATTCAAGTCAGGACTTTGACTCAGCTACTTTGACATTTTCCTTCAAGATTTTCTGATAGAGAGCAGAATTCATTGTTCCACCAATTATGCCAAATCGTCCAAGTGCTGCATAATCAATGCAGTCCCAGACCATCACACTACCACCACCATATTTGACTTTTAGGACTAATCAGTCCACAGAATATTAATCCAAAAGTCTCGTGAGTCTTTGTGTTATCTTTGCATTGTTTTGTACATTGTAACTCTCCCATGGATGACATTTTTGCCCCATGTCTTTCTTATTGTTTAACATGTACATTTACTTTAACTGAGGCAAGTGAGGCCTGCAGGTCTTTAGATGCTTGTCTGGGTTCTTTTGTGATCTCTTGGATGACTTGTCGATGCGCTATAACGGATAATGGCTCTCACTGTGGTTCACCGGAGTCTCGGAGCCTTAACAATGGCTTTGTTTTCTAGACTGGTAGTTTTCAATGACTTTGTTTAGCATCGGTATTCAAATCTCTTTAGAACGTGGCATCATTTGCTGCTTTTTGAGACCTTCTAGCTTTCCTCACGTTGCCAGACAGGTTCTATATACATGCTGTTGAGATACAACAGCTCTGGCAGTAATTGTGCCTGGGTGTAGTGAGTGAAATCGAAACCAATAGTCAATTGAATTTGGTTAACTGGTTGATCTGATAGCTAACAGGTAATTACTTTTTCACAATGGGTGATATAGGTTTTAAATAAATATTGAACACCAATAAATGATCATTTAAATGCTGCAGTTTGTGTCCACATGTTGTCTTTATCTTATATTCAAATTTGCTTGATGATCTGAAACATGTAAATGTGACATATTAGTAGAAATAGAAGAAATTGAGAAGGGGCAAATACTTGTCATGGTACTGTACATAATGCTGTTGTTTGCCACACTACACTCAGGACACAGATATTGAATTACCACATTACCATTGATGAATGTTTTAAAAGAGAATGACTCTAACAAGTACACAGTATTTATTACCATGCTCATTCTTATATCTTATTTATTTACTATTCCTGTAGTAACAGCAAATTCAATGATTATACAGTATTTAATGTACTCTACTATATGAACTTGATGGTATATTAATGCACAATTTATTTCTATGTAATTAATGAAAAGAACAGCATATAAAGTAGTGCAACGTGTCTTTGCTCCTAAAAAGGGTGTGTTAGAGTGGTCGTATTGCATTATTGCTGAAACAAATCTAAATTTAGCTGCCTTGTTTAATTAGCTAGCTAATTTGATCTAGTTTAGGTTGGGGCTAGTTAAATTCAGCATTTAGCTGAATTTACTGCTTTGTTTGAATTGCTAGCTACCATTAACTATCTAATGTTTATAATGTGTATGAACATAACACCCACTAGTCATGTCTATTCTGACCAAATAGTTTATTTTACTTTGAAACTCCAAGTCACTGACCTCTGAGGTGACATCTTTCACGGTATTCAGTAATGTACAGTTAGCAATCAATGCTAAATAGCTAAGAAGCTAGCTACTTAGCGACCTGCAGTCTTTAAAGTAGTTACTTTAAAGTAGGTCTTACTTTTCATTACTTTTCATACTTTTCATGTAACCTTCAATCTAGTTAATGTATCCTGTGAGCTATTGTTACTGGTATTTGCCACTGTCTCAATGTTTGAGACATACAGTTTAGACTTTTTGGTCTTCCTTTCACATTTACTCTCTAAATATATGCCTGTGTGTGATGATGCAATATGGCTGATATGGTGTAAATATTCCTGGCTTTATTTATCCACCCATACTAATTAATACTGTTTTTAAACCCTGCCTTCACTAACAAACACACATATGCAGCATACTGCTACTAACAACTTATTGAGTCTCATACCTGTATCTCTGCTGTTTATCTGAAAAATGTCTACACCTTCAGATGAAAATGAACATTACTCATCGAGACATATTTTTACACACACACACACACACACACACACACACACACACACACACACACACACAGACAGTCTCCCAAGAACACACTCTAAAAATAACCCGAACTCTTGTGCCAGAGTGTCTTGGCTCAAAAACAATTCTGACAGATGCTCGAAAAACCCAACCACACAAACAAATAAACACACATAAACAAATACACACATACATACACACATACACAGACAGAATAAAGAGTTTACAGTAAACAGTTTTGGATTAAAATAAATTACACATACACAATCATTTGTATACTTACATGGTCTCATCATTTTTGAATTCCAGCTTTCCAGAAGTTTCTTCATAGTCTTCTCCACCACGGGCTGTACCATCGATGGTGCGGTAGGGAACAGCGACGAGACCCCGGGCACCAGATGTCCTCTGGACCTTCACCTGCATAATGCCCACGCTCTCGCTGACCCGTATAGACTCGCTCTCAAATGTGAAGATTCCAGCATGGTCATCGTCGTAGATGGTCACTGTGGCCGTGTGAGCCTCTCCCAGAGCCGCCTTCAGAGTCGGAGCACCCCCATCTGCTGGGTGCCCGTCTGTCCCGCCCACAATGCGTGGGTTGCTCAGGTGGACATAGAAATACTCGTCCTCCTCGAAGATGTCGTCATCGATTATGCCCACAGTCACTTCTTTAACGGTCTCTCCGGGCTTGAAGACCAGAGTGCCTTCAGCAAATTCATAATCAGAGCCAGCGTTGGCTGTGCCATCTTCTGTACGAAAGTCAACCTAGGCAGGGACACACGTCAAACATCAATGGGAGAAAGAGAATCAGATGTGGAACAGTATGTATAAGCAAATCAAATGTAAAGGGATGAAGGGGCTTGATGTTTATTCTGGCTGAATGTATACATAATTAACTTTTGGTTATACACACTGTTTGTTTATATTTGTTCAAAAAAGGGTTCTACTGGAACCTTTATAAAAATTATTGTTGATATACAGTAAGACCAGCCTCACTTTGACCTGCAAGTACACAATCCTGTACTTCATAGTACTTTTCCTGAACCTTCAGAATAAACTGACCTTTACAGTGCACCCTGCATCTCCCCCATGCCTCGCCACTGTGAGTTTCAGCAGGCCACAGTTTTCAAAGCACTGGTAGAGTGCAGGCTCAAACTCCAAACGTGTGGTATAGGGGTCGTCCTCCTGCTCCTGCGTCTCTCCACTGCTCACCACCTTCCGGGCCTGATCAGCTGCATGCTTCTTCAGAATGTTCCCTGCTCCGGTCATCATCCGTGTAGCCTGAATGCGGTAAAACGCTCGGCTCTTCTGCTGCTGCATCAGTACCTGAGAATAAGACCATGAAATAACATGCTGTTATTTCATATAAAGTCAGAAAAATAGTCAGATAAAATGCAGATAGACTCAATGGCAATAGAGTTTGTTATTGTGGGATGTCTTGTCTATCTCGAGCTTTATCTATGATTTATCTACCCAGTTGTACAGAAGCCTTCTGTAATGCCACTGGCTTAAAAGTCTACTATGAACTCAGGCATACCTGATAGTTGGCCATCTCTATAAGCTGCTCCATGTCTTTATCTGGGTGTTTCTGCTTGAGCTCCTTCAGTGTCCTGGCCATGTCTCTCCTGGCCTCGTCCTCATGATCACGTCCTCCAAGTCCATCCTCTCCCCCCAGCATTCCATCCAAGTGGGCTGCCATGCCATCCAGCTCCAAAATGTCCATCTTGTTAAAAGCTGTCTCCTTCACTCTTTCATCCCCTCCTTCTGTCTCCACCACAATGCCGTGGCTTTTGTCGGCACGGTAATGCTTTCGGTTGTACTTGTAGAAGAAGAGGCGGCGGTCGGCGACCCACGCCTGCACCACACATACAGGGAAAAATAGGAAAGTAAGCACGGCCTCCCAGAGCTCCACCTCACTAGGGGATGACACACAGAGGATGACATAGAGCCACACATAGGCAAAGACACTCCATGCTGCTGTCACAAAAAAGACTCGCAGGTGCTTGACCTTCCTGGTCTCCCCATCAGGCACCACGTAGACACAGATCCCAATGATGACAAACATGTTGAAGGCAGCACTGCCCACGATGGTACTTGGGCCGAGATCTCCAGCCTTAAATTGGTGCCCACACACCTCGATGACTGAAAGCAGGATCTCAGGAGCTGAAGATCCAAGAGCCATAAGGGTTAAGTTGGAAACTGTCTCATTCCAGATGCGCACTGTAGCCGTGCATGTTTCACCGTTGGGCCTCTTGATGGTGATCTCCTTTTCTTGGGAGGTGATCACCTCAATGGAAGACATAAAGCGATCTGCAATGATCGACATCCCTAGGAACATATACACCAAGGCCACAAAGTAGACAATGGCGCGAGCCACCTTGTCACCCACTGAGGGATTCTGGGGGTTCCATACTGGTAAGATTACCCCCTCAGAGCAGGCATCACCTTGGGAACAGTTGGCATTGGAGGAGGTTAGGTCAGGGGAGCCAGCATTTGAGGGGACAGAGAAAGAGATAATAAAAATTAAAGGAATAAGGAAACAGAGGGTATGGGGGGTGAGATGCATGGTTCAGGATCCTCAGTCCTCCAGAGCAGTTGTTAAGATCTTCTTTGTGGGTTCACGCTATGAAGACACAAAAAAAGAGGTTGATAATGATTCAATTTCAATGCATACTACTGGTTTGGAAACTAATCCAATACTGTTAAAATGTTACAGTTAGAGATGGCAGTGGCCATAAAAGTGCCAGTGCTGATCCTGATGCATCAGTGTTCCACCTTCAGAGATAATACAGACCATAATGAGTGGTTTAAAAAATAATTGCAACCCTAAACTTTGAGATGTTGTGGTTTCCCTTACACGTTGTTGGAACGCCATCTGAATACATCAATGTTTCCACACCTGGATGTAATATGAACATTTTCAAAAAGCTTCACAATGTGATATATGAAGAACCTACAGAAGCTTTCTGGACATTTCCTTCATCTGTTGTCATTCATCCCCCAAGATTCATCCTCTCTTCCCCTACCATGCACCTAGCCATGCACATTTGACATCGCCATTCGTCTCACCAGCTCTTCACTCACCCCCTTCCATATGTCAACACCTATTTGTTTATTCTCCTGCTACACAGTACTTGTTTCATTACTGTCAGGCTTCTTAAATTGTAATATGCTGGTGTGTGTGTACAAATAGTCTGTGAAAAAAGACTTTTTTTTAAAAGGCAGTCAATTCTGAGACACCATTTTTCACACAAGAAATGAGGTAAAGATAATCCAAAACCACTGACTTGTCTGTCTGTCTGTTTGTCTGTCTGTCTGTCTATCTCTCTTTCTCTCTCACTTGTCCTTGGGCTTAACAATGCAGATTTGAGTGTTTCTGACAGAATGCACAGTCTGGCCATTCATGACATTTCACGAGTCTTATGTGATTTTCCACACACACACACACACACGCACACACACACACACACACACACAGTTCACTTCAGTACTTCAGCGCTTCACTAGTTATTGATTTATATTTTGAACAATAATATTATTTTCAAAAATTTAATCAAGCTGTAAATGTAAATGTTACGCCCTTCACCTTCATAGAGCTTCACCTTCTCTCTCTCTCTCTCTCTCTCTCTCTCTCCCTCTGTGTGACTCTGGGCCACTGTTATTAATCAAATGAACTCCATTCTGCATGTGGTGGGAGGCTGAAAACCTATTGTGACCATGTGTATGTGAGTGTGTGATGGTGAGGGGATTATGCTACTGGATTCGATGTAAAGGTCTGATGAGACAAATAATTATACAGATTTACTGGCGTGCAATGCAGCACACACACACACACACACACACACACGCTGAATTGTTTTCAGCACTTCTTGATTTTGGCTAAAATTGTTCTTTAACAGAATGCAAATTATTAATGACACAGTAAAGCAGCAAAGTGTAAAGTGTATAGTGTCTCACACCAATCCGATGGCAAAAGGGTTTGAAGAAAATGTTATCACACTGGTTTAATTTGCTCTTTGGTTTTATTCCAAATAAGCTAAAATAAATTTTTAAACAACACTAACATGAGGCTATGTATAATTTCTACACACCTATCAGCCACAACATTAAAACCACCTGCCTAATACTGTGTCGGTCCCACTTGTGCTGCCAATGTCGAGTGCACTCTGACCGTGTCGAGTGCCAAGATAATCACAGCCGTACTGATATTTATTATACCAGAATGACTTTGAGTGTGTTATTGCTTTTATACAACAGTCCCATAAGCCCCATTTATTAGTTAGCAGTAATAAGTGACAACAGATTACGATTTGTTTGTTTATTTAATCCTGTATTTGACTTCGCCAACACAAATACTTCCGCAACTTCATTGGAGCTAGACTGTTGCCAAGCAACACATAAACGTTTTTCCGCACACTACCTTGCTACTCTGTGTAGGTCTACACGTTACTGCAGAAATAAATTAATAATACATTTAATAAATTAAATTGAATACATTTAAGTTACTAGTACATCTCAAAAAATGAGAATATATTGGAAAACGTTTTATTTGAAAGGGGTAAACTGTCATATACTGTATATTTATTGCACATCAAGAGACATATTTCAAGATTTTTTTTTTTCATTTTGATCATTATGGCTTGTAGCTCATGAAAATCAGAAATCCATTATCTCAAATGATTAGAATATTTCTTTATTCTATAGAATATTTCTATTTGTGAACAGCCAGCCTTTTCAGCAATGACCTTCTGTGGCCTTGAGGAGGGTGTTGATGATCATCTTCTCCACAACTGGTGAGTCTTCCTCATGATTGTGGTTGCATGTGCTGAACTAGCCCAAGAGATACACGGCATATACATACTGTTTGAGATACTGGATTTCTGATTTTCATGAGCTGTAAGACATAATGATCAAAATTAACACAAAAAGGCTAGAAATAGCTTACTTTGTATGTAATGAATATAAAGTATGACAAAAAAGAGAACACTGCAGACTAATTTTTTAGTAGATGCTATTTGTGGAAATATGTTCCTCTTTACAGTGCAAAGTTTATTACGGTCTGATATAGATAATGATCATTAACATAGCCTAATTAACAGTTAATAGAACACAGCTGTAAAGTGGAGTGATATCTGTAGACTTTAGCGCTGTTATACTCTAATATCAGCACTCATGGAATGCCTCTTGTCCAATCATATTACTCAGTCAGAACTAACTGTTGTATAATAGTGTATATAGCACACATGCATATATTTTACATGCATCTGTTCTGTGTATTAGCATTTCTACTCAGAACTAATCCAAAATAAATGGACAGTAACAGTAACAGGTGCTACATGCCTACAAGAGACAAACTGGAAGTGACATCCACATTGATTTGTCTTGTTATTGTGTGCACAGAGACTGAAAAATGTATGAAGTGCACAAACTCTCAGGCTAAATCCTGAAAATGAAAGAATTCTGTGGTTTTCTGCAGGACCCTCCCAAAGACCCCTATAGTGTTTCCCTGTCAGAGAGTGTGCCAAGCATAAGAAGCTTTGAACCTTTTACTATCCAGAGAATGCTGAGAAACCCTTTTAAGAGGTATGGGAACTACTACAAAGAGAATAACTAGAGGAAGACATGTAGGCTACATGTGTATGTTCAGTATGTATTATGTATGAGTGTGAGATTATAATCACTACACACTCTGCTCAGCACACTCTCGGTCAATATCTCCCCTTTTTCTCTTAGCGAAAATCTCCTAACATTGATCTTTTTCCTGACCCCATCAATCAGGAAAAGAAATCTTTCAGTTACTGTAA
>JAOVYV010000042.1:7766938-7779529 GCA_025674545.1 Hassar affinis | reverse complement strand
AGATGAATTGACGCTGTATTGGCCGCAAAAGGAGGCCCTACACCATACTAATAAATTATTGTGGTCTAAAATGACAGTCAGTTTCATTGTCTAACCCCTGTATATGAGCTGAAAACACAAGCAGTATTTCAGCAAAATGAAATCTTCTGTCAATCTTTTTTGTTATTCTTTTAATGTTATGTTAGTGTTCATCTACGATGCCGCAATAACACTATCCAGAGTCATATTTGTGTAAAATCCTGTAATATTACTCTTCCTTCGGTCGACATGGTTCCTTCAATTCTGACGTTGTTTTTGGCGTTTCATTATCGTTTAGCATGTCAGCAAATTCATGTGTAGAGCTGTCCATGGCTGAGTTCCAAATTGCACCATGCTCCCTAGACAAGTGGACTACAAATAGTATAAGATAATGGTTTGTACGCCGTATGTTGTGCACTCAGCACACAGCGGTTCAGAATTCAGCCCACGAGGAGAGCTCAAAGCGTGATTTGTTTTTACGACAGTATTGGAAAAGCGAATTACACTCCGCAACCCATAGGAGGACCCCAAGAGCTACTTAAGGCTGAATCAACAAGCTTATTAATGAAAACGTCCATACTAATCAGCACTAAGGCATTGCTCCTCTTCAGTGAGAACATTTTAATCAAGAGAGCACTGATTGGGTTGGTTTCCTTTTAATTACTCCAATAAAGGCAGTGGAATGGAGCACATTGCCATAATGAATGCAAATGCAGACAGCATTAAGAAGGGCAGGCTGGAAAACAGACAGAGGCAAAGATACTAATGCAGAACTGGGTGGATGTGGTGCCTTTGGTTTATCAGTTTTATTAATGGCAATTAAGGGTTTTAATTGTTGCTATCATGTCATCAGATTATGGTATACTGTCAAATCAAAGATAAAATGACTTGAAGCTTTTCCTCACTTGGTCACCCTGTTATCTCTTCTCAGTCCACACCTGTATTATGTACTGATAGTCAATCACAACCTCTGTACACTGTCAGCCAAATGCTCCTCTCACCTGCTGTGCTGAGCTCTGACAGATCCAGGCAGAACACAACACCAGCACTATTCTGGGTGTGATGTCTTGAGATGTGAGCAAAGCTCTCACAGTGCACATTCACGTGTGAATCTTGTTCGTGCTGGTGTTCTGAAATACTTCTTTTGTTTTTTCTAAAGATGAGTTGCTTAAATGCTGGAAGAGAGTTCTTACTTTAGTATAGCTGTGCCATTTTTGCATACTTCATTATCATTTGTGTACAAACACAATACACAAAATATATGCATTTTGTAGGTGGTCTCACAAGGCCAGTAACACAAGATATCATTCCCAAGAGTTATGCAATTCACAACCATCATCCTAACGTTCTATCATTCATGGAGAAAAAGAAGAGAAGAGTCAAACCATAAACAAAGTTTTACAGCCTGTATATGCATGCCATCACTCAATATTTGCCATCCATCATAGAGGTGTTATGAGGCATGATGCCTTCCAAAGCTATTGACTATATCCATCTTCCTGCTGACTCCACAAGGCAAAACCAATGAGGCCTAGCGATGGCTGGTATCTATCAAATACCAGGGACGGAGTCCATCTATATACACTTGACTGTATGAAAACATTCATATTAAAGGCACTAATGCTGAATGTAGAGGCAAAAGCCCATTTCAGAGGGGCTCAGGAGATGGTGGGTTCAAACAGAAAGCTCCTTATGAACCCAGATAGCTAGCTAGCTTGCCTAAATTCCTAAATCGCTTCCCAAGATTAAAAATCCATGTTTTTATAAAAACCCATCCATCTTTTGCTAATTACAGTTGGCAATCATTTCCATGTTTGTTCTTCTTAAAAGAACAGCCATACTTTGTTGTAAGTTTTGCTTTTGCTTATCTGATAAATGAAAAGATACTACATATTTATACACTCCATTGCATTACTGATAAAGAGTGAATTTTCACATAATGCTAGTTATGTATATAATTGTAGTTTTATTAGTTTTAGTGCAGGGGAATGCCACAACCTTCCAATTACATCAAGTAGTGAAATATGACACCAATAATTACTGCCATCATACAGTCATCCTGAACCTTCTCACTGGGCATGATGTCATGAAGAACAGGACCCTAGGACCCTATATGCCAAAGTGATGACGTAAACCATCTAGTGGGTCAGCCTCTGCTTAGACAAGGGCACTCTCTGTGTTTTTCCACCATGACAGATAAACAGCTGGTCTGAGATTCAGATGGCTGGCCTCTGGTCTAAATAATATTAGAGAGCACACACCACAGAAAGGAACATTCTGCAGGCTCAGCCTTACTGAAAGATGCAAGGTCAATCAACAGGTTCACAAATTTGGGTGATATAAGTTTGCACAGAAGTCCCAGATTTGACCACAACGTCATCTTAGAATCTGGCCTGGCTTATTTCCAGCACATGTCATTCACCTATTCATTTTAAATGATGCTTGCAAGCAAATACACGGTTTTCTGAGATACTTCAATCTGGCTCATAAAGGGGTCTTAAAGGAGCCCTTAAGGGACACCAGCACATGGGGAAGATCCCCTCACTGGCCTACTAGAGGATCATAGCAGGTGGATGCACCTTGTTGCCTTTAAAAAGGCAGTAATTAGACTGTGAGACCCTAAGGAGACTCTTGGTGCTGTGATGTGCTGCCATAGCTGTCACATATACCTTTAGTATTAATGGGGACTTGATGCTGTCTTGAAATCCCTAAAATCAGGATCCTGTGAAACAAGCAATGCACTTGGTGTGGCATGCACTGGAAATGCAAGCTATTTTGTGGCTAGCATTGGAGCAGTCCCTCTAATCTATAAGGGAGCTGATTCATACCTCAATCAATCTTGGTGGTAGGAGACCTAGTCTTGACCAGAGATTCATCAGCATGTTTGCACTTAGTACTATGGCAGCAGACAGACGAAGGGCATAGCACTTTGTTGAGACCATCAGCAACAAAACAATGTCATCAGCAGCAGGCACATGGCCACAGCAGACCTGCTAATGGTTCATCAGATTAGCCAGAACACATCGGGTTTGGGCATAAGGCCTGGCTCTTGAAAGCAAATCCTGATTGAAGCTATCAGTAAAAACCCTTGCACTGCGGTTCAGCGAACTCTGCTAAAACTTTTTCTTTTGTAAGTGTTGTAAGAAAGCAATCGTTCATTTTTGATACCAGCTGGGATCCAACTTTTCAGGAATGCTCTGAACAATTCAAAATTAGGTGTTGAAATGGGAACAGAACGCATTCCGTGTTGATGGACCGTCTGTGTTGTGGGTTGCATTTCACCATTCAACCTTACTCGGGGCATGACCGTCTTTAGAGTGGCTGCCTCAGCTACTTTCACACCTGTCAGTGGTGCCTGCAAGCTGACAGGGGCAACCCAGACCCCTCCTCAGAAGCTGCTAGACAAGTAGAACATTACAGCTCAGCTAAATTATTATCAGCCTGGAGGAATCTCTCACATATGACAATACAGAAAGCATATTTGCAAGAAGTATGGCTGGCCATTGAACTGTAAGGAGGGCTCTGTTAAAAAAAGCCTTACGTGCCTCTTGCTGTGCTTACTGGATATCACCACATGTGGATCTTTGTGACTAGCAAGCTGTTAAGGCTGAGGGGCTTGGGCCAGATCACAGCTGTCTCTGACTTTGAGCCAGAGTCTAAATCTGCCAGCCAAGCATGTTATACTGACATAGGCATCACTGTGCAGTCAGCATAGAGGATGTCAAAGTCAAACACAGTGTCCTTAAGATGCTTAGTGCCATGGTAGTGAGCACACAGCTTTGCCTTCTAAGTCCAAACCAATCCAACCCCAGCAATGTGGCTAATCAGAAATCCAGGTAATTTAGCAGCTTCAGAAATAAACAGTGCGTGGCATCTTAACAGAAAACCACTGTAGATTATTATAACAAAAAAACAAGTAAATAAAAGACCTTTAAAAAGTTGTTTTTTCATAAATGAGGTTAAGGTTAAGGTTAGGCTTAACATTAATTAGCTGCATTAATAATTATGTCTATGGAAAGTCTTCACAAGTATAGCAATACAAATGTGTGTGTGTGTGTGTGTGTGTGTGTGTTTGAGTGTGTTTGAGTGTGTACACAGATGCACACACTCAAGGCAGGAAGTACTAACCCACCCCATTACCAGCAAATGAGAATAGAAATAATATACGTAATGGCAGGAAAAAGACTGACAAGAGGATAAGATGGACAAAACGATTAAAGTACACATATGGGAAACACAAAATGCTTTTAAAAAGCAAAGAAAGAAACAACAGTGACAATGCAAAACACTGCAGCATCAAAAAGCAGAGCAGCAACATTTGTCAGCAGTAAGCCTACACTTTGTTTACAGTGGTATCGAGTTTTGAATTTCATTCAAACAGGCCTGAGGTCAGTATCAGAATCTCAGCAGGAATGACTCAGCCATGTTAAGCTGGGCACCTGCTGACTAGAGAACAGCCAGTAAAGTCAGCACAGTCAATGTGACCTTCATCGGTCATAGATCCTGCTTGTGTTTGGACAGGAAAAGGGAGCGATGGCGCAGACGACCCAGCACTAACAACAAACAAGCAGGTGGCAGCACAGCAGGACAAAGACAGAGAAAAACTCTTTGTGTGTGTGTGTTTACCCTTCTTACTGGTGACAACAGGTATATGAAGGAGCTACGAGCTATCATTAGAAACTACAGGTACATCAGCAGCCCATGATTGCCAACTCTCAGTGCAGTTCTCAGACCATTATACCACATTCCTGCTTCTTGTCTAGACCGAGGGCAAAATTGTTTCAACAAACTGACACTGCAATTTCAAACTGTCACACACAGAGCGGTAATGGGTATAACTACCCGAAGGGTCGAAACCAGTTAACCAAATGTTGCGGTCTTTGTATAAAACACCCCATGCAGTGCATGTGTGACTGGGATGTTCTATATATTGCTAAACATGTTAAGTAATTAGCATCTGTTCCCTGAAGCCCATGGCACAGATAAGATAAACTGATCTACTCTTTTCTTCCGGGCTTGAGCCAGACACAAGCCCAGACCATGTGGCAACCACAGGTATTGATTTCTGATGTTACAACATCACTGTGAAGTGCTTCTTACTCTTTCAAAAAGTGCTAGTGCAACTTTGTAAATGAGAGGAAGTAGATATTATTATTGTTAATAAAGCAGAACTGTGAAAGTGGTAGTGCTGGAAATGGACAGAGAGAGAGAGAGAGAGAGAGAGAGAGAGAAACAATAACGCTGATGTTAAACTGTAAGCTAGATATTATTTTGTAATCTACACCAAAAATAGTCATTGTATTAAGACTTTCTCAATTCTGCAATGTGAGAAGATAAATGCTACACATTGTCCTTATTTTACAAAAAGCCAGACTGTTTGAGCTTGCTGTAATCTAATAGCATAAATATACAAGGTCTTTCCAGAAATGTATGAGTTTTTTCATATATTTATTGGAAAAACATTACAATTCAATATTTTCACCTTCACGTTATGATCCTTGTGAATGCACACAAGGCCTCTGACATTGTTGGCAGCAGTGTCTGGAATCATCAGCTGTGAGGGTGTTCAGAGTCTCAGTCTTGGCTCTATGGATGTTCATTACTGTGCCGAAGTGGTGACCGTTCAAATGTGTTGTAATCTTGAGGAACATGACTCAAGACACACAGAGCCAAGTCAGGGCTATAGGGTGGATGTGGAAGGACTGGAATTTTTTTTCAGCCAAAAATTCTCTCACAGCCACATAATGTTCTTTCTGATCAGCTGACAAACTTCCTCATGCTCTACTCCTGCAAGACGATTTCAGGAATGATGGTTCAGTCAATCAGGGTTCAGTACAGACATCATTGCAGCCACATATTCATCTGCTTTTGATGTGGATGCACAGCCTTTGTTCATCTTCAACATTTTCCCAACTGAAACCAGTCCTACAATTTATCTGAGATCCCACTCTAACTGAGCTTGCACTACCATCCTCATGCACAGGAGCACAGGAATTTTGTTCTCATTTACTTTCTGGACAGACAGTGTATGTCCTCTGGGTCTCCAGCTAGAGATAAATGTATAATATACTATATGGCCAAAGGTTTGTGGACAAATTACCATCACACACATATGTGCTTTTTGAGCTTCCCATTCCAGATGTAATCCCCCATTGCTATTATGATAACATCTACTTTTCTGGAAAGGCTTTCCACTAGATTTGGAGATTTGTGTCCATTCAACCACAAGACCATTAATGCGGTTAGGCACTGATGTTGGCTGAAAAGGTGTTTAGAAGAGGTTGAGGTCAGGACTCTGTTTAGGCCACTCACATTCTTTTACCCCAACTTTGGCAAGCTGTATCTTCATGGACCTCAGATTGTGCACAAGATGCTCACTTTGCATGACCTGTAAATATAGAAGCATTCAGACCACAGAATGTATCTTGGAGTGCAATCACCCACACTCAAGACTAGATCTAGAGGAGTATGAATCTGAATGAGACAAGTGGATGGATAAAATCGACAAGTGGTGCACCAAGATATAGGGGAAGAAGAAGCTTTTTGCACAGGGGCAGTGTCATGCTGATATTTCATGACTCTTAGTTCCAGTGAAAGCAAACTATAATGCCAGCAGCATACAAGGAAATCCTATACAACTGTGTGCTTCTTACATTAGAAGATGCCTTATTTCACTGCCTTGGAGGGTTAGGCTCCGGAGCATGAAACACAGGATTCCTATTTAAAATTCTGGAAAATTAACCCAAATGAGGTCCATAACCCTTACAGCAGCTTTGAAAAGGGCTAGGTTTGCGCAGACATGTAGTAATATTAAAATAAATGGAGAATGTAAGGGACAGAACTGAGTTCAATTTAAATGAGTGGAGGAAGCACCAGTCATTTTATAGCTTTACTTTTCCCTGATTAATTTGTAAGAGAAAAAGTAAAGGTTATGTCTGTCTTCTGTCATTCAAGTGAATGCACAGGCTATTCCGTGTCTCTCTCCCTCTATTTTTTTTTCCAAAAAGGAAAGGGCACAGTATTGGATCCTGCTGAAAATGAAATGACTCACTGCCACCACTGGCTCACCAAGCTCCAGAAGTAAATCTGTTCCACTACAGAACACTGAATATCACTGAGCCATTCGCTCAGTAATCATATCAGAAAAGAGCTTAACGCCAAGGTATTTGCTCAGTAATCACTTCAGAAACTCCTCAGCTTCAGAATTAGTACTGAAAAACATGCAACCATATCTTACTTAACACCTGAAGCTTGGCATAATATTGCATTGTAGATAATAAAATTATTAGCTGTACAACAGAAAAACACCACAAAAACAGTCCATTCACCAGTCAGCTATATATAGCAAAATCTACTTAGAAAAACTCATTTTGAGAATGCAAAGTCAAACCTGAGGCTAGAAGCACATCTGGCTGCATTGTTTTTATTATTTATATTATACCCACCAAATTCACTCACTTTAAATCCTCCAAAGATTCCTCAATATATAAAAAACGGCCATTTTGAATAACTTTCTGAAGTGATGTGGAGGTGGATCTTACTGAATTTCATATGAATGATTTTTGACCTCTGTAACATTTCCAGTTATCTGATTTGTTGATTGGTACTTATTAAATTTGAGATCACACATGTTTAAAACTAAAATACACAGAAAATCCATGGATATATCTTTAGCGGTCCTTCAAAACTAAAATCCGACAGACTGTGTAATGTTTTTAAAATGAATATAGGGGTTACATTTGTGGGTATGCCACCAAAATGAAATATAGAATGCAGCTGTTTCTTTCCAATTATGTTTGCATACTGTATGTAATGATGAACAGCCATAGGCAAACATGCAGTGTTTCCAACAAAAAAGGCAAAAATCTACCCACAAACATGCACATAACAGTGGGGAATTTTAAAAGCCACTCACAAATCCAAAAAAAAAAAAAAACACCACCAACAGAGCCACAGATACATAAAGGAATAAGAAGTACTGAGTGTGGTTCTTTCAGTTCCCTTGTCACTAACCATTTACAGTATCACTTAAAGGGAAAGGGTCAAGTTTAATACAGCTTAGATAGGGATGCTATTGTTCTTCAGAATTTCCTGTCCACTACACTTTTCTAATGAGTAGACTAAGGGCTTTCTGACTGTAACCAAAGCAATGAACTATAATCTTTAACAAACTGTAAGCCTGCATGTTCTCAAGGCACTGTCTATAAAAAATATAGAAATTAAAGCTGCGGGCTGGTTTAGAAAATAATAACCATAAACATTTCATTAAGGAAAGATGTCGGCTATTCTTTCTATGCACAGCACATAATCCATGTTTTCAGACACTAGGCTTCAGTGGGGGAAAAAAACAGAAAGAGAGAGAGATACAGAAAGCAACTTCCTCTTTGAAAGCTATAATTGGAGCTGCTGATTGTGGAGCTGCCGGTGATGTGATAGCAACACACAGTGCTAAACGCTGCCTTTGATCATGCTAACCCTTGCGTTTGAAGCTGAGAAGCTCCCATCTGACAATCACACATGCACACACACATATACACACACACACACATATGCACACATATACAGTAGTAGTATACAGACATTTTTTGGCAAATAAAATGTAGACACTTGAAAAAATATATATATATAATATTTCGTATATGCTACTAGTACAGTTTGAACAATTAAATAAAGGGGCTGGTTAAGTTTAAAAAGCATTAGAGTAGAATTATTCATTAAAGAAATATTCTGTCCATTAAAGAAACACTCTCAACTGCATTTCTAGTGTATGTGCAATTACCACGGGCTGTAATTTTGATGTTTCACTATAAATAGTAAACAACAGAAAAATACAATGGAGCTCTAAGCACAGTTTGAATTCTACGAACTCTTACATTTGCCTTGTGCTATGACCTAACTGTTGCAGGCTTCATTTTATAGTCATGGTTTTTATCACCCATACACATGAAGCCAGTCAAATGCATCTTTTTCTGCTTCTCATACTGTCACATGGCAGAAAAAAACATACATTCTGTAGATCACTGTCTGCCTTCTTCACGGGTACCTACAGTCGGCTTGTGTCACTGTGAATGACAGAGGAGAAAGGGTATTCTACCCCTCTCACCCACAGAACATGGGCAATCTTCGGGCCGGTCCCCTGGCCACAGATGGCTGTGGCATCTTTGTGAACTCCCAATGGTAGAGTGAATGATTTTCTGCTGTGCCACTCAAGAGACTTATAAGTGAGTTTTGTGTAAACGGATTTTCTGTTCTTTTCTCAGTACAGGGAAACATGTGGAACGTCCTGTCTGTGGTGCTTACACATACACTGTATGGCCAAATATTTGTGGACACCTGACACCTACAGTATATGCATGTCTTATCCAAAAAGCTTGAAGCACACAATTAAATAGGATGCCCTTGTATGCTGACTGTGCATAAAGTGGGCTCCATGACGATATGGTCTGCCAAGGTTGCTGTGGAAGAAAGCCAGTGTCCTGCACAGAGCCTTGACCTCAACCTCACTGAACACCTCTGGGATGAACTGGAACAGTCACTGCACCCCAGAGCTCCTCAACTTCACTATCAACTTGACTTCACTAATGCTCTTGGGGCTGAATGAGCACAAATCCCCAAAGGTTATTATGACAGAATGATCAACAAACACATGTGGGGGATTTTGGCGATATAGTGTATGCTACAGACATGGTGGATAGAGATTATATTAAACACAATGGACGCCATTTCTTGAAGTGGCTCTGGACCTTGGTGACACATAACGAAGCCCTTCAAACCAGCTACACATGTAAAACCTGGTAAAACTTTTTTGGAGTATTTTGGAGGCAACTGGACAGTAAGTACAGTAATCTCTTCTTTTCTGCCATAATCTGTTTTTTAAAGAACAAAATATATTTATAAAATTTTGGATTTGTGGTTGCACTGTAGCATGTCATAAATTTGAGTTATGTCTAGCTTATTTTAAGAAAGTGAGATGCCAGCTTTGGCTGCAAATCACCACCACTTCAAATCAATTTTTAAGACCCTGCCATGGTTTCCAATCATTAAACGTCAGTGGCTAAAAGCTGCTTGTAAAGCAGGCAGGGTTTACAGACCTGAGATGAAGCCCAACAGTACAGCACACAGTATACAGATGGATAGTATGAATGTAGAGCTTCTGTGCTGCTTCACAAAGTCAGTCTGTGATTGAGCAAGCAGCAGGAAGGCTGGTTTGTCTCTCACTTATTCTCTATCTCACTCTCTCTCTCTCTCTCTCTCTCTCTCACACACACAAACACACACACACAGGCACACACATACACACACAGGGCAAAGTGGCATTCAGCCAGGGGTACGCTGTGTCACATGAGGGCTTTATCTCTGGAATAGTGTTTACAGACTTCTTCTGTCAAATAAAACATACGCTTTGGGGACCTGGAGTCTGTTCGTAATAACATCTCTCTCGTTTTCTCTCTGTGTCAGCCTCCTGGCTTAGGAAATTATCTCACTTTAACCACTGTGACAGTAGTTCTGGAGGGTGTAACTGTGTCTGTATGTGTGTGTGTGTGTGTGAGTGTGTGTGTGTGTGTCAGTCAGTCAGTCAGTCTGTACACTCTTGCCTCTACCACAAAGCTTTCAGAGAACATGAGACGTAGAAAACATGAGCCGTAGAAATTCTCTGAAATTCACGCATCCTCAGACTGGAAGTGGGAAGTGCAATTAATTAAAAGACCAGACAGCTTTTAGAATCCACCTGAATCAAGCACCTCTGGCATCCATCCACCATCCTTTCTTCTTCTTTCACCTCACTCCAGCCCTTTAAAGTCTCTCCTCTTATCTCACCCCACATAGTCCCCACTTTAATTCTGGAGCTCTCCTCTCTATCAGTCTCTACTCTCTCATCTGTATACCACTACACAAATCACAGCCTTTCTTTTCTTGCCTCTGAACTGCTGCAGTTCCAAGTCCTCCCTCACTCTTATATCCATTTAATCATTTCTCCCCTACCTTTGCTCCCCTTCCACCTCCAATAGCCATCACTGCCAGCTTAAATCATTTGCACTCCTGGTCCTGTTGACCAGACGTACTACTTAGATATTAAGTTTAGATTGCAGTCGATATTACATTTGCTAGATTGCAATAGACTTTAACATTTTTTTTAAGCGTTCGTAGAAGCTACAACATTTTCTGATTACCACCATGATGCCCAGTACCAATTTGGTTCAGCTGCAGGATTCAGATGAATAGTATAATGAACAATGAATATTGTTTTCCACTCAGCTGGTTATCCATCAAAAGTTGTAATAAGTTGGTAGTGTGGCAAATTACAATTTGCTCATAAGAAGTACTTCAAAATGTAAAGTGCTTTCAAAAGGCTAAAAAGAAGATACATTAACAGCAAACACATCAGCTGACATAACTATTATGTAGTAATTACATACTAGATAGATAGAAACATTTACAGATAATGTAGTAATATAAATACAAAAGGGAGCTTATCTCTATGCAGAAAAATATGTAAAAATATGTGCGCGAAGTACATGTACATGACTTATTATGGTCCTTCCTGTCTCTCGGCTGAATTCCATAGCTTTGTCTGCACACAGAGTTCTCCACTCTAAAAAATAGGAAACACATTTACATGTTCTTAAGTGTTAATTTGTTGGTTGGTGCTGTATTTTCATTATTTCTGTGGGAAGTATGCAGATGTCCAGAATGCAATGCAGTTAAAGGTGGTTTAACACTCATAACTGAGTAAACACTCAGGACCAACTCCGGACTTCAGTTGAAGTATTCTTTCCAAACCATGGCTCAATTGCTCACTTCCACTCCACCCGGGTTTGTAAAACTATAAACAATAGGTTCGTCTATTTGTTTTCTTGCAGTACCAGCACTCAAATGGTGAAGAACATCAATTTGGGATGCAGGTTATGTCATTGTTCAGGAACACCTGCAAACAAGGAGCTGTTCTTGTATAAGAAGTTTTTTAGTAGTGCAGGCAGCAAGAGATGTGGGTTTTGTAATGATGCTCAATACAAGCACTCGCACTACAAATGTGAGTTAATTACAGTGCTCCAGTCCTCTGCATGTCTGGTTTTAGCTTCCAATAACCATAACAACTTTTTCCGTGGCATCACAAAAGTAGAAACAGTAAGTAACATGACAAGCTGGAACAATTACATTACTCGGCATGCGGACCGGAGTGTGGATAGCTTCCACACATGATGTGGACCATGCTGCCGAGGTCTGCAAGTCCTAGACCACTGGTTTCAAGAGGACCAGGGATCCATTCTTTGGACTGTTCCCAGGATTGAAAATAAAAACATTCACACTTCACCATTTTAGCAAACTCCCTACATCCCGAAAAACCTTCTGAAGAAAATGTGTGAAACGACATAAGAGACATAGTTGCATGTGTGTTGGCTGATATTGCATGGCAGGTACAGGGATTAGACAATGAAACTGAAACACCTGTCATTTTAGTGTGGGAGGTTTCATGGCTAAATTGGAATACAGTTTTGAGCACAGTTTTGCTCAAAATATTGCAATGCACACAACATTATGGGTGACATACCAAGTTCAAAAGAGGACAAATTG
>JAOVYV010000042.1:7729641-7744462 GCA_025674545.1 Hassar affinis | reverse complement strand
CATTTGTCGCCTCTGGGGTGAGCCTTAGCATCCCTTGAGAAGACCATTTTACTATATTCATACTGAAAGAGACATAATAATGAATGATCTGACACCGGAAAGTGAAAATGCAAGGTCTGATTGTCAGCTTGTCAGGCGAAAATCTTATGTTCAGTCTTTTATTGGTGATTTTGATTACACTATAATTTCACATGAATGCACTGTAATCATGCATTAGGTATTATTAGGATATCCTGTGCAGGCAACTGGTGTTTTGTCCTGTTCTTTATAATCAATACATTTTCACAATCATACCGAAATTATTATTATTAACTATTAATGCACTGTTACTGTTTCAAGAACATCCATACTTGCTCTTGCGTAGCGCTGTCTCCACGCTCTGGCCACAGTGTCTCTTGTAGAAGTCGATGAAGGAGAAGGGCAGCGAGATGTTGAGCGCGCTCGTTCTGCTTGGGGCTGCTGTGCGTTTGCGGGCTTCAAAAGCAATGGTCAAGTCCACCCAAGCAGCCGGGCGCTTGGCTTTAAACGTTTCAATGAAGTCCGTCCCAAATATCTGACACAGCATGGCCTCAAAAGCCAGGTCCACCCCTACTGCACCATACGGACCTCCTGAAAAACACACAGAACGGAATCACTTGTGTGCTTACTGCATTATAGTGCATTGACAGCTGATCAAAGAAAAGAAGGAAAATGGAAATAATACATGGGTTGTATTTGGCAGCTATTATATATGGATATCATGACACTTACATGAATACTCTAGCACATTTTCCAAAACAAAAGATTTTCCAAAAGACAAGCACAAAAACCTGTTTAATCTATTTTTAAACGGTCATGCAGAAAAACAAATGTGGAATGCTTCCATGAATTCCTCTGTCACATGCATTGGAAAATTAAGCTCTAAAAGTTTATAACTATTGTTGGAAGATATTGGAATAATATGTCAAAATGTTTGTGGTTATGTGATTCCAATGATTTATGTTCCTGCTGCTGGTGCATGGATACCACAAAACCTTCTGGAAGGTGTAAGTAACCAGAAAAATGATTTTACTGTATGACACCAGTGTTCAATAAGAACAGGTTCATTCACCAGGCTTATTAATATATAATATATAGTTATAGTTTACAATATATAGTATATTTTAAACGGTTATGGAATTCAACAACTGCCCATAGACTTCCACTTGTGGGTAAGTAGAGACAAAAAATGTTAAAGTATTTCTTTCATTTTTATCAAGAGATCTTCTCAGAGTTTAGCTGGAACTGGGACATTAACAAAGCAGAAGTGCTGCATTTATAATTACATGGATTTTGTGCATTTTTTAAAAATAATATAATAATAATAATGTAATAAAGTATGGCATCCAATCTGCCCCTTGTTACAGGTCTTTACTGACATGACTAGTTGGCTGTGAACTGCCATTATACACAAGGCTCAGAAAGCTGCACTGTGATGTAATGCCCCTCAGTAGTAATAAACATTGATTCCACTCGTGCACTCACCTGATGCTTTGTACAGCTCCTTCAGTGTTCCCTGAGGCTGTTCAATCTGATGTACTGTCAGATCCACCGTCCCTCCTCCACAGTCTGCCACGATGTACTTATCACCTACAATAACACACATACCGTTTGCAAGGTGCCATTCCTCTGTAGTAAAGCGTGACATTTCAGTTTGCATGGAAAATGCATTTAGGTTAGGTGTAGGCTAAACATATCTGTCAAAGTTGTTCAATTTGAACAGCACTACAGAAAGCACTAGTGAGAAGCATGAGACCACAGCATGAGAGTATAAAGAGAGCATAAAGTGCACAAAACATGGAAGAAAAGAGAGCGAGCAAGCTGCCTCTTATTTATGTAAATATATTCAAATCAATTTCTTTAGGTTTCTGTGAATTGGAAATTAGGTCACAAGCATATAAATATTGCTTCACATTCAAGGCCTCCTTTCCCTGGCGTACCACCCACATCCTTCTTACCATGCGGTTGTAGCAATCAAAAATGTCTAATGGTTACCCAGCTTCCCAACCAAAGTCCTCACTAACAAGGGCAAAACATATTTTTGGCTTTTGTGTGAGGGCTTGGACCATATTCTGTATTTCTCAGTGTATGTCTCAGTGTACTGCTCTCTCTCTCTCTCCCGCTCTCTCTTGGCAGGAAACATCTGGACCTGAAGAACTGATTATTTTGACCTGGACCTCCTGAGTTTGCCTGGCAAGAAACAGCATGCTTTAAAATACACACACCCCCACAAAGCACCTCCATGGCGATACATACAGTACAGCAGCCACAGCCAGGAATAACATACGTTTGATTACTGCCACATTTTAACGTGGCTTTGGAATTAGAGCAGAAATAAAAAATATGACCTATCCAAAACAAAAGGCACCTCTGTTACAGATTAAATTGTATTAAATTATGTGTACAGGAAGTGTAGGGAAATCGATTGGGTTTTTATGTCCCTTGTGCAATAGATTGATACTGTGTACCGCCAGGATGTTGTGCCTTTCTCAGGAAATTAATAGCCATGTCCTCTGGAGTGTATGTAAGAGAGAGAGAGAGTTTGTATGGGGGTTTTATTTGGCTGGTTTGATATGTTGAAAGTCATAGTTGGGCAGATATATGTCAATGGTTGGGCAGTCTGATCTATGTTTGTTGCGGGCAGTACAGTAGCGCAGTCGGTAGTGCTGCTGCCTCACAGCAAGAAGGTCCTGGGCAGGGTGGCCTGGGTCCTTTCTGTGTGGAGTTTGCACATTCTTACTGTGTCCTCGAGTTTCCTCCCACAGTCTAAAAACATGTGTGTTAGGCAAACTGGAGATACTCATTTTAACAATATTTGGATGAGTGAGTACCTCATTCATGTGACATTACATCATACCATTTCACTTGTACATCTGTGTTATAACAGTGACTACTGAAAAAAATAACTTTAAAAGCACTATATATCTCTACCATTTTATCTCTCCATTAAATGTTTCAAAACATGTTCACAATCTTTATCATCTACATTCATGGTCAGTAACTGCTTTGTTCTTCTCACAAACACACAGATTGTACACACAAACACACAGAGACGGTGGTAATTTAATGTTGCAATCCACATGGAAGGCAAGAGGAAACCAGAGTACTCAGAGGAAACCCACACACACATATGCAAAACCCAAGCTCGGTATAGAACTAGAGACCCTGGAGCTGCAAAATGGCAAGAATACTCGCCTCACAGCGGTACCACATCTTACAGCTGTCTATGTGGCGTATTCTTTGTTAAATTTTTTAATAACATTTTCATCTTCAACCTATATGTGTATGCCATGTGTATTACCTGTCTGCATCTCAGACCACAGTTCTCCAGTTCCACTCTCCACAAGGAATGTTCGGCTGTGTCTGGCCCTACGAAGCTGTTCACGTGCTATAAAATACAAACATACACTTCAGTCAGAAATCTGTGAACCATCGTTACTAATTAGCAGCAAATGGCTTTCATTAGCAAAAACCACATTACACCAAGAAATAAGAGATGGGGGGAAGGGGGGGGGGTGTTGGAGTGGAGGTCCAGAACAATAACAAAGCCCACATTTGTCATGAAATGAGCTCTTTTAACTTTAACACATGCTCTACTCTATTATTCAGACTACATGCTACTAGCATTAGTTACAGTACATGCTTAATCATAACCTACTCGGAGAGGAATGAGCTCTGATTCTCATTCTGGCTGCAGCGAAAGACTGCCAGTATTCCAGGGGGAATGTTTTTATTGTTGCTATAAAACAAAGCATTTCCTTACTTAACGCTGGTCATATTAACTGTGACCCTTCATTTCAGCAGACCTTCAGCCAGTGCATTTAGGTTACATCTGATCCAGCTGTACTTCTATAGCTTGCATGATGCAGTCATAAGTCAGAGATGTTATTTGCTGAAATCATTCTAAAATAGTGTGTAATGCAGAAGTGCTTTGTAGTCTCTGCCAAAGCATATCCTTATGTACACATGAGGTCAGCATCTAAGAATATCAAGGTAAACCCTGTCAGATGGGAGGTAGTAAGAGTAAAGACACAATAAATAAATGCTTTTTAAGTGATTAGTGAGGCCAGACTGTGACTCAGGTGTTGGGACATCCAGGGGAAGTTTATTGCACCATTTGATGCCAGGACAGAGAAGTATATGGCTAAATGTACGTGGACACCTGACTAATCACACCCATATGTGTTTATTAAACACCCCATTCCATATGTAGTCCCCCTTCACTGTTATAATAACCTCCACTTTTCTCGGAAAGGCTTCCCACTATATTTGGATTGTGGCTGTGGGGATTTGCCCATTCAGCCACAAGAGCATTAGTGAGATCAAGTATTGATGTTGGAGGAGAAGACCTGTTGTGCAGTCAGCATTCAAATTTATCCCAAAGAGGTTCAGTGGGGGTGAGGTCAGGGTTCTGTACAGGCCACTCCAGTTCTTCCACTCAAACTTTAGCAAACCATGTTTTTATGGTTCACATTTTATACACAGAGGCACTGTCATCCTGGAACAGGTTTGGGAATCGTAAAGGGAAATATTAATGCTAGGGTATACAAAGACATTCTAGACAAATGGCAACAGTTTTGGGGAAACCCCAGGTTTTCTCATATGATGGTTAGGTTTCCACAAACATTTTGTCATATATTGTATCCTAAGTGATGGTGTGTCCAGGTGAGATTGAAAGGGAATATAGTGCAGTGCAGGTTGTGATAAATGCCTTCAGGTAGGTGTGAGCTAATCCATTTTTAAGCTTTGTAACAAAGCATGAGTGTTTTAAATCTAATATGGACAGCTGCTGGAAGCCAGTGGGGGGCACAGCGCAATGTGGTGATGAAGTAGAACTTGGGGAGTTTATGCAGTTATTGGCTGTACATTCTTCAAATCTGTATACCTCTGAGAAAAAGCTTAAAGGTTCCCTATAGAACCCTTTTTGCAAAGTTTTGCAAGAGCCCTTAACTACCAAACAACCCTTATATAATCCTTTTTCTAATACTGCAGCTGCATATTTCAACATTGTAGTAAATTCAAACTTGACCACTCAGATATCTTGGGTGAAATATGTAAATGAAGGCAATTAAGTCCTTGCAAATCCTTTGTGTGTTTCAGAGTTGCAATGCTGTTACTTCAGTACTGAGCTTTAGGCACAGTCTGGAAACCATTTACAGTATGGAACAACATTAAAGAAGAAAAAAGATGATGAGAAAAGAAAAAAAACAAAAATATAAATTTGGAAACTAATGACTTCCAATTCTGGCTGACATCATCGCAGCCAAAAGCTGAGCAAATCTTTTGTTTCACTATATAAGGACAGCCCAAGGGTGTAATCTGAGAACCTGAATGTGTGTGTATTACATTATTTAATGACGAGGATTACTCTGGATCTTGGTATACACGTGTGCAATCAAACCAAGTGGATGGAAAATTGTACATGCTTTCACACAGTTGTTATACTTTTTGCCATTGTGCTTGGCACAGTCAGCTCTTTCTCTATAAGTGTACAGTGATGGGCAGCTCTAAAGAAGCCCTTTCAAATTTGAGAGTGAACGAGTTGGAAGAAAAGAGAAGGGGAAAAACAGAGGGGTATACATAAACCTGGAATGGTTTGAATGTCAAACGTGCCTTTGGAACTGCGAGAACAGGGAGCCGTCATTCAACGCTGGCGGATTTAAAAGAAAGGAAACAAAGGGGCAGAGGTTTGAAGGAAAATGCGGGCGTGAAGAGTGAATGCAAAAAGTTTGACTGAGACTGAGCAGACTAAAGGAGGCTGAGATCATGGTCCAACAGCACCTTGTTCCAATTATGCGTGAGTGGGGGTGGGTGGGAGTAAGGTTTTGTCTGTATACTGTGAGAGTGTTTATGCTTATGCAAGAATGAAAGCTGCAAAGACTAATGGCATGTCTTGTTTAGGTATGCCTGCGTAAACAGTAGGGTGTCTTATTGTCTTATGATAGACACTGATGATGGTTTATCAGATGAATGCCTGATTTTAAAAGGAGAGCGACAGCCTGGGCCCCCAATTTCTCCCTCTCGCTCTCTTAATATAAACCACATGCTGTTTTACCATACCCCTCTGATTGAACCCCCCTAGTGCTCTATCTGATCCTACATTTACCCTGACACACACCAAAGAAGGACACAATATTTTCACTAGAAAGCCACAACCCCACCAAGGGATGAAAGCCCATCTTGATTTCCCAGGCCCTGAAGATGTTTTGCATCCCATGATAATGAAGGAAAGTGATCTGCTTTGTTGTGCTGGAGCTTTGCCTGGAGTGTTCTTGTACAATCATGTTTATCATTAAGAGTAAAGTTTTAAAAAGGAGCAAAGTTAAAAGAGGTCCAGTACCTTGCCTGAAGCTAGAGTCAAAGGTACGCGATCCATCCAGGTCCAGGCCGTTGGTCATTGGTCTCTGGCTGAGATCAATGACCTGGTGGAGACGAAGCTTTCTACAATAGATTGAGGCAGCTTCAGGTTCAAGAGCAATGAGTAGCTGTTCAGCAGAGTCTCTAGCCACAAGACCTGCCTATAATAAGAGAGAACAAGAAGGGAGAAAAGTTGAAAGAGAAGCAACAGTATCTAAAGGCTTGAGTCAGTGCTGCTTTACTGATCTGTACAAGCTACACAAGCAAAATGCACAACTTTTAAGAGTAAGCTTCCACAACGAATTAAGTGCCTTGTTTTTCTCTGCTTTTCTCCATCCTTCTCTCGCTTTTCTCCCTCTCTATCTCTCTGTCTCTCTCATGCTTGGCCGGAGCAGGCGTGGTTTCCTGTATTTGTGCGCCTGTCTCATGTATTGTTCAAACTCAGAGCCACCACCAGGAGGAAACTACACCCCTCTCGAACCCTCAGAACCGAGGAGAGCAGAAAGGCAGTGAAGGTCAGGGAGGCTGCCTCGACTCAAAACACCATTGTGGTAGCCGTGATCGAGTTGCTTATTGGAGATGCATGTTTATCAAAGTTTATCAAAGGCTGTACTAAATAAAGTTAGGAAAGATGTATAGGAAAGTGTGATGGATGATGGGGCATCCTTCACACTCCCTCTTCACACGCCTATTCATGTGTGCACACAGACACACACTTCCTGAAGTCTCAACTGTAGACTAGACTCTCAGTGGGTAGTGTGTGAGAAAGAGTGAGAAACAAGCAGAAAGGCATGTCGGTGGGTTTGAGTGTGTCTGCTGTTGATGAATGCCCTGTGGTTATACACAGATGGTCTGAGTTCAAGTGGATTACCAGGTAAGCAGCCTCTCTCATGAACTGTTTGGCTGGTTGTCTCCACACAGCAGGAACAGTGATGACCCATCGCACTTCATCACCTTCCAGTACTGAAGAACACTGGTCCTTCACCTCCTACACACACACACACACACACACATACACATAGAGAGAGAGAGAGAGAGAGATCTAGCATTAACTTTAATAACTCCTTCATCTTCAGAGAAAGCTACACTTACATTTAGATTCACATTTAGTCTAGAGAAGGTTACAAAAGTGCAAATAACTGAGGGTGCAAGGTTTTAAAAATAACATCTTATATTTAAAAAGTGATCCGTTTGGTGAAAAAAATCATCATTAAAAAAATAATAATAATAAGTGAGGGCGGACACAGTGGCTCAGTGGGTAGCACCGTCGCCTCACAGCAAGAAGGTCCTGTGAAAGTCAATGAATGAATAATAATAAGTGCACAAACAGTAAATGAGAGTTACAAATAACTCTCATTGTCTGTGCTGCGTGAAAAATCTTTGGGGATCTAGAAGGACCTGGAAGTACTAGAGAAAGTAGTCTATTTGGACTAGAGTATGAAGAGCATTTGACCATTAGAAGCCAGGAAACTAAAGCAATGAGAGCACAATACACCGACATAATAATAATCATCATCATCGTCGTCCTCATGGTAATATAATTCAGTGTTTTCCTCAGATAGGCCACACTGTCCAAGTAGTAGACGGGTATAAGTCTTCCTCACATTACTAGAAGTCTGGATTACATTAAACTAGTAATAGAGTACATACTGATGTTATCAGATTTGACACTGCCATTTCCCCATTAGGTCCAAAATATAACAGGAGAATAGCTGAGATGAGATAAAGAACACAGTGCTTCTGACCATCTTAGCTATGCATACATTTTTTGCACAAGGACACACCAACCTTCTCACATTTGGACATCTGGAATGTGTGGGATGTGATAATTTGATGTTATGGAGTGAAACAGAGAGAAAGAAAACCTGGTTTTATACTTTACCTTTAAAACGTGCTCCCGGAAGAATCTTAAAGCATGTGCGAAAACCTCAATGGCCCGAACTCTCCTTCCACTCACTGACTCCAGCTCAGTCTCCATGGTGAGGTCCTACAAAATAGGACAAATTATTGGAAAAATGTTATAACTCCCTGTTTTGTATACAACCAATGTTGCCAGTGAATGTTTGTATCATTTAATTTCCATAATGCTTCCCAAAGCCTATAGCCCATACATACTGCAATTTTATGTAATTCCATCTCCAAATATCCATCAGATACATATGATATGTTTATTTGCTGCATGCATGCATTCTTACACTAGTGCTATGAATCTTCATCTTGAACTTGTCAAAGTAGAGCCAGTGTCTAGCTTCTTCAGGATCCAAGTCATGGTAGCTGTCTCGTGCTGCAAAACCAAAACTGTGGAAGCGCTGGTCAGGGGTCAGCAGCAAGCAGGTCGGGCTCTTCTGATTGGCCACTCCTGGATCCCCACCCTCCCATCGCCTGTGGAGATTGAAAGATGGTGCTGATAAGAAATAGAGGTAAGCATCTGGGAAAGATTGTGCCATACTGCATGACCAGAACTGCAAGATTAAATATTGATGTGATCAGGTACCTCATCATATGGATGACCTCTGGGTCTTCTGTGAAACTGAAGGCATAACCACTGGAGGTGGTACCAAAATCTATAGCCACCACGACAGAAAATGGACGTGCTACACGTGGCCTCAGCTCAGTCCTCTGCAAAGTGGGAGGGAGAGTTTGGTATGGGGAGGAACATGATAAAACTGTTCAACTGAGAAAAATTCTGTGTGTGTCTAATGAGGAAAACATAAACATGGAGAAAAACAGAGGAAAAGGGAGACTCTCCATCCTGAAAGCTTTGCTGTAACACTTTCTCAAGGAGGTGTGGTTATCAGATCTGCAGCTCTGCCTGGTACCGATATAAACAGCCTACCCTCTCTGTCACCTTTCCATTCCTCTCTCATACCCTTTTAAAAGCTACATTTAGGGAAAATGAACATTCCAGACTTGGTTTCATATTTCAAGGAGTGTGTTATGTCTGAGTAACTTCTTAATGCTTTCTAAAGGTTGAATCTGGATTAAAGTGTCTTAGAGCCTACCACAGATTGCAGCGTGTACAAAGAATGTATGATTATCTCGTGTTTTGGTTTAAAAGCCTCATACATGTTACCAAGTAAGGAAACATAATTGTAGACATTACAAATGCCACTCTTTGCTTTACCGTTACTGGGCTTTAAAACAGTAGTCAGCTTTGACTTTGCAGGAATATGGTTAACAACAAAAATGTGGATGTGGCACCTGATGTGAGATTAGTATGTGTAGTATGTGTAGCATACCGGAGAGGGTGAGGGAGTGAGAGGAGCAATACTGCAGTCATTTCTGGAGGGAGAAGGAGAGCTGCTTGGAGATGTAGACCTGGATCTGTACTCATCTGGAAAAGAAGAGATGGAGAGATTAATGTTCAGTATCTGGAGTATTTCATTTTGCATGAGTGGGTAATGAGCTCATGACCTTTAGGGAGGATATTTCAGGACATTATACACCAATGTTTAATCGGTTCCCATGCAGATGTCTTTGCACCCCTGTTTTCTTCCTCACACACGTGTATGAATAGCAGAGGATGAAGATTTTTAATTAGTAGCTATAACTAAAGTAAATTTGGTGTGTGGTGTTTAAATATGCTGTTAGACCTAAAATAACATATAAATACTATTTCAAACATACACTATATTGCCAAAAGTATTCAGTCACCCGTTATTGAATCATCCAAATCATTGAATTCAGGTGTTTCAATCACTCTCATGGCCACAGGTGTATAAAATCAAGCACCTAGACATGCAGACTGCTTCTACAAACATTTGTGAAAGAATGGGTCGCTCTCAGGAGCTCAGTGAATTCCAGCATGGTACTGTGATGCCAACTGTGTGAAGTCCAGGTGTGAAATTTCCTCTTTACTAAATATTCCACAGTCAACTGACAGAAGCGATTGGGAATGACAGCAACTCAGCCATGAAGTGGTAGGCCAAATAAAAAGACAGAATGGGGTCAGCGGATGCTGATGCACATAGTGCACATAGGTCACCAACTTTCTGCAGTGTCAATCACTACAGACCTCCAAACTTCATTGCATTGTGCCAAGTGTAAAGTTTGGTGGAGGGGGGATTATGCTGTGGGGATGTTTTTCAGGAGTTGGGCTCGGCCCTTTAGTTCCAGTGAAAGGAACTCTTAATGCTTCATCATACCTAAAGATTTTAGACAATTTCAATCTCCTAACGTTGTGGGAATGTTTGGGGATGGCCCCTTCCTGTTCCAACATGACTGCGCTCCAGTGCACAAAGCAAGGTCCATAAAGACATGGATGAGTGAGTTGGATGACTGGTCTGCACAGAGTCCTGATCTCAACCCGACAGAACACCTTTGGAATTAATTAGAGTGGAGACTGTGAGCCAGGCCTTCTCGTCCCACATCACTGATCTCACAAATGCGCTTCTGGAAGAATGGTCAAAAATTCCCTTAAACACACTCCTAAACCTCCCAGAAGAGTTGAAGCTGTTATAGCTGCAAAGGGCTGACATCATATTAAACCCTATGGATTAAGAAAGGGATGTCACTCAACTTCATATGCGTGTGAAGGCAGATGAGTGAATACTTTTGGCAATATAGTGTACCATAGGAAAAATGTGATGTGCCATATTGCTATGCAATAGATCATGCTAGATTCTTTAGTTTAGGCTTCTGATAAAATTTTTCTGGCACTGAAATTCATTTTCATTGTAGTTCTCCTCCCAGGCAGGAAAGTGCTTCTGAAATTACAAACTGCCATCATGACTAATGAAAGCATTTATAGAGTGCATAATGGCTTTTCACACCTTCCTATCAGCAAAGCAGATGGGGTGGTTGGGGATATCACCACTTTCACACTATGCAGACCCATATAAAGCTGAATTGTTTCCCTGAGGTTTGGATCCCAAAGATTCATTTAGTTCCAGTTAACTTGAAAAGCCGTTTGACTTTATATCATCCTTATAATGACTTTACCATCCCTCTAGCTCAAACAATTACTGTATGAGAACCCACAAATGCATACATGTGCACAGTGACACATACACAAGATGAATAACACTCATGAGAATTACCGGAATGTTATCACATGCAAACACACACATGCATATCACAGAGTGGATGTCAGATAAGGATATGCCACACCTATGTGAACCAAAGCACACCAGTAACAGAATCTGCTTTTATATCATGATTTATCTAATTATATTTTATCAGAATCTCTTTGCTATCATCATATACTGTACACGCATTCTTCAGTAACAATATTCAACTTTGTAATTTAAAATCGAGTGTTAGTGACGGATGCAACACTGTGTTAGTTTGATTCATGAATGAAATACGTGGTGTCAAAATCTTTAAAATATGAGCCACAGGATGAAAAACAGAATTTTTTCCATGACAAGAATGATGTTTAGCTGATTTAAGTATTTCATAAACTGATTATCTCCTGGGATAATTACATGAAGCAGCCTCTAGAGCAGGGGTGTCCAGTCTTATCCACGAAGCGCCAGTGTGGGTGCAGGTTCTCTTTCCAACCAAGCAGAAGCCACACACTACTGATAGCCAAGATCCATTGATTAAAAACAGGTGAAATGAGGTGTGGCTTCTGCTTGGTTGGAAAGAAAACCTGCACCCACACCGGCCCTTTGTGGATAAGATTGGACACCCCTGCTCTAGAGTGAAAAAACATCCAATGAGTGTCAGTTCTAAGGGTAGAAATGCCTCATACTTGAGAGAAGTCAGAAGAAATGGCCAGAATGATTCATACCGACAGGAAGGTTACAGTAATAACCCGTACAGTAATAACTCAAATAACCAGTTTATAACCATGGTGAGCAGAAAAGCATCTCAGAATGAACAACACACTGAAGCTCGAGGCTGACGGGCTACAAGACCAACAGGTTATACTGTATAGTACAATTATACCTGGGACCTGGAGGCTGTTGGTGCTGGGCTGCAGGAGTTCTGCCATCATGAAGGAGACAGGGCTGACACAGTCTAATCAGGACAGAAATATTATCAACAGATAAAGAGTCTCAATATCAATAATGATAGTATTCAACTGTGATATGCATGTGTGTGATAGTATGCAGTTGCAAATAGCATTGAGTGTGAAACATGTTTCAACTAAAAATGTTAATTTATTTCTGCAAAACAAAACAAAGTGCATTTATTCCTTTTCTTGGTTGCTTTGTCCACATGAGAGAGAGAGAAAGAGTGAGAGAGAGACCCTTACTCCGTGTTTGTATATTTTACTGTCAAAAGCAAAACTCACAGCCACTTTTCCACACCATTAACACCAGCTGTCTCTATGTCCACTCCCACAGGCACTTAGAGGTCACGATTCTGCATTTGGTTTAACTTTGTAAGTTCAGGTAATAGTGTAAGGCTTTGTGCAGCTCTATTACAATGGTGTATATATCATTTGTTAGAACTACTCTATCAATTATCACTCAATTATCCCTCCATGTGGGACTTTCCCACAATTCAAAGAGTTTGGAGTGGCATCACTCCAGAGCAAGGGAAAAGCTATTACCTATGTCCTCCAAAACCTTCACATGATACTAAATTTAGCATAGCGTGCAGGAGTAAATAATACAAGCTATTGGTGGAAGTGCTCCACCTTAATGTCTCACACTGCACATCTTCCATTTACCCATTCATCTCTATAACAAACCCACAACACCAAGAAATAAGAGATACTCAATCAAGTTTAGGAATCCCATCTTTAAAGGGACTTCAAATGTCCATTCAAAAAGTGATACAGTACATGAAAATATTACTACACAAAATCAACACACAATTCCCATTACTGGTCAACTGGTCCTGGAGTTTCCCTGTACTGCACATTTTTGTGTTGCTCTCACACACCTGATCCAAAGCATCAACTCATATACAACTCTTGCAGGAGTTTAGTGAGAGTAACAGTTTCTCTTCTGGAACCCAGTGGATGCATGATTACTACAGGACCAGTAATGCAAAACACTCTACTGTACTGTCCAAGAACATGTTTTTACTATAGAGTTTATCAACTCACCCCTGTGTTGATGGACCAATTCTCTGACCCAACACTCGATCTGTTTAAATGAAAGAAGAAAAGCCAGAGAAACAGAAAATATGCTTTGATGCGTCCGAGGCTCTGCAACAATGAAATGTCCAGTTGGAGATGTCAAGAAGTCAGATAAAAAACAGGCACAATTAGAGTGTGCTCAGAGTTTGAGTTGGAGAAATAAATCCAAACATTTTTCAGTTTACAGTCCAGAGTAGAGAATTCCCTTTCACTCGCTCACCGTGCGTTACCTCCTGTGTCTGTATCCAGGCACTCAATCCCTCAACTGCACTGGAATGTCAGAGAGGAAAGGGTGATAGAGAGGGAGCCACACATACACACAGACGTACGTTTTAGTTGGCTCTGGAGGCTCTCATAGTGCAGAAGAGAGGGGAGGGGAGAGTGACTTCATAGGGGATCATATTCAATGACCATGTGCAAGTGTGTGTGTCTGTGTATGTGGAGGGAGGAGTGTGTTTAGAGTGGCAGTACAGAGTGATTAAGTCATCTGCTCCCCTTTCCTCTTCTTCCTCCCTCCACACCCCCTACATCAGACCCACTGTTTTTCCTCCCATCTCAGCTCCCCTGTCTTGCCATGACTTTCTTCCTGTCTTCTCCTCTCTCTCTTTCATCTTTTGCCCTCTTCCCTTCCTCTTCCTACCCCATCTGTTTCTTTCTCCATATAATTCAGTCTTATACCGCAACTTTGAAAGCCTTTGACAGAGTGAGAATGTACTTTTCTTCTTTTGTGTGAGATGATGCATAAACATTCATTAGCTGTATTGACTGACAAGGCTAGAAAGTGCCAAAATATGTTCTGTAAATTTAGTGGCTAGTTATGAACAATATAGTAAAGACTATGCATGGTAAATCTATGCAGTAATTTAGTGTAGAAGACTTTATTTGTCACATATACATTACTGCACTGTGAAATTCTTTTCTTTGCATATGCCAGCTTGTTAGGAGGTTGGGGTTAGAGTGCTGGGTCAGCCATGATGCAGTGCCCCTGAAGCAGAGAGGGTTAAGGGCCTTGCTCAAGAGCCCAACAGTGGCAGCATCTGATCTGTAATCCAGAGCCTATCCGTTGAGCCACCACAGCCATAGCTGAAATTGTACTGAATGGTACTGTGCACACTACATACGTATTAGTCTATTATGGTCATCTTTGGATAAAAGCATCTGCCAAATGAATTAATGCAAATGTGAAAGGTTTTTTCCAAGTTTAAGGCATTCATTCATTCATTATTTTAACCGCTTATTCCTATTTCAGGGTCACGGGAGATCCGGTGCCTAACTGGCAGCTTAGGGCGCAAGGCAGGAACAACCTTAGACAGGGCATCAATCCATCGTAGGCCACACGCACACACTCACACACTAGGGCCACTTTAGAGACACCAATCAACCTAACGTGCATGTCTTTGGACTGTGGGA